>JAPMOB010207695.1:0-29869 GCA_029875015.1 Lepomis gibbosus
GTGATGGAGGACGAAATGGAGATTGAGTGGGAACGAGGCAAGACGAAAGAGATAGGGAGACAAAGAGAAAAGGAGAGAGAGAGAGAGATAAATAATTAAATGACCCGTTTGGCTGGAGAAGAGAGGAGAAATAGAGGGATGAAGAGAAGGAGGAGGAAGAGGGAGAACAGAAGGCTAATCATTGCACGTATGGCACACACACACACAGAGGAAGTGGAGCAGTCTCACACCTACACAATGCTGATAATGTGTCCACATTTACACACATCTAGCTTCAACTCGCAATTACCACAAGTACTCTGACACACACACTTCACGTCCACCCACACATCACACAGTGCCAAAGATGCAGATATCTAACACACACACGTTTATACATACAGGACTCTGCCATAAATGACTGCAAAATCACACACGCACACACACACACACACACACATACATCAACCATCCATCACACTTCATATACCAAGGATTTGACCATAAATTACTGTATGATTCCCGTAACATACACACACACACGCACACATTATTTTCCTACAGCCAAAATACACACCTAAACAAAAACACATAAATACACACTAACACACACTTAAAAGCCACGAAATCCAAGAGAAAATACAGGCGACAAAGTGGCACACACACACACCTGATATTCCTGCAGCCAAAACACATACACACATATACACAAACACATGGTCCTTTTCCAAACAACCAGACAAAATGCATGAAACAAACACACACACACACACACACACACAGTAGCACCTAACACTGCATCTATCTCACACACACGCACACATGTTCCTGTTCCTGCCATATTAAAAGACATCAACCATTTCACACACACACACTTTTCACAGAATCTCATACACACATAATGTCCCTGCTGTCAAAACACACACATTTCATTTCCTTCCTCCTTTTACACACATACACTCACAGTAACACCTAAAACTGACACGTACACACATAAACAGTATATCCACACGCATGCCTTCCTGCCTCAATTTCACACAAGCACATACATGACGGCCATTTTTTAAGTAATCAGAGAAAATGCATGAAACAAAACTCTCTTCTCTCTCTCACACACACACACACAGCATGTTCTTGTGCCTCCCATATTAAAAAACATCAAACATTTCACACACATGCGCGTGCGCGCACACACACACACACACACTTGATTGCAGGATCCTCTTGTACACATATAATGTTCCTGCTGTCAAAACACACACATTTCATTTCCGTCATCCTTTCACACACACACACACACACACACACAGACACAAATGCACATTTGACAGCCGTGAAGTAAAATCACATTCACTCATACACACACAGGAACACCTAAAACTGACTGACACATACATACATACATATACTATTTATATGCATACACATGCTTTCCTGTCTCTTGTCACACACATATATTCACAAACACACTCACGACGGCCATTCTTTTAAGGAATCAGAGGAAATGCAGGAAGCAAAATCAGACACACACACACACACACACACACAAACATACAGTAACATACAGCATCTCTATCTCACACACACTCTCACAAGCAGCATCATTATGCATCCTCTCTGCTCTATAGCAGCAGCAAATCAATATGAGATCAAAGAAAAAAATTAAACAAAAATGGATGTTAAAAACACGAAACCTCTTGAGGTGGATGAAAAAAGGGAAGAGAGGATTTCCTTCCTTTACCTGCCGCCTGTGTGTGTGTTCTGCCTTTCACGGCGACCGAGAAAATACTGGAGAGGCAGAGCAAGAGAGAGGAGAGAGGGAGAGGAAAACAGGAGGGGAGGAGGGGGTGAGATGTGTGACAGAGGGGGGAGGGGAGATGACTCAGAGGGATATGGAGAGAGGAAGAGGAGGAGAAGAGGAGGGTTAATTAAAAAGGAGGAGATGGATGAAGGGGTGGGATGAGGGCATAAAGACGGGGTGCAGAGGATCGTCGTCCGACAGAAGGGGGTAAAAATAGATGGAGGGAGGACCGGTTTTCCCTGTCTTCTTCTCTGGTGCTGCAGTGGGGTTCAGTCGATGTATATACAGTTACATAATCCATCCTTCTCCACCACACTCAGACATGATGATGCTCTGTGTGTGTGCATTTAACCACACAAGAGCTGAAAACAATGCAGCAGCAGAAATCCTTTTGAAAGCAGGAGAGGTGCTGTGTTATAACGCCACCGATTTATTTCGATTTTCACCCGTGAGAAAGGCAGTGAATCCCTGGTTTATCCAGGTGTGCCACGAGGTGGCTGACAACCCAAAAGGCAAGATGAAAATAGCATCAAAATCAACAATCCCTGCATGATAAAAGATGTCATGAACATTTCAGCATATTTGGAAATATGTATTATTTGCCTTTTCTTTTCCACGGTTATGTATCTCATGTATCTGTGTTAAGTGAGCTGTAGTTGGGTTTGGTTAGCCTAGCTTAGCATAAAGAAATAAGGGAAACAGCTAGCATGGATCTTTTAAAGCTGATTGTACACCTACAACCACCACTAAAGCTCAACAATTATCTCACTTATTAAATCTGTACAAAAAAACCCAAATCTATATAAACTCGAGACACGGGTCTTGGTCTTGAGTCCGGTCCTCAGACCACTTTTTGATGGTCTCGGTTTCGTTTTGGACTCGACCGTATTTGCACTCGGTCTTGTCTCGGTCTCGGACATTGAGGACTCTGGATTTTATTTCAAGACCAGTCAAGACCATAACTTTGGGAATATCAATAGTGCATACTGCATTGTCTGATTTATTTGTTAACATCCTAACTTTGATGCATTTGATGTAAATTGTATTGCTTCAAATGCAACCAATAATCCTAACTAAAGACATGATGGTCAGCATGGAAAAGGAGTGTTGAATAAAGATGCTTACGTCGGTTTCAGCTCTTAGTGTTTGCATGTGGGTGTTTTAATGGGAATGTGGATTTTTTCAGATCAGTTTGAGAAGTACCTATGATCTTGTTCCACATTTTTGTGTGATGTAACATTGGGAACTGGTCTTGGACTTGACTCTTGCCCTCCCTCGGTCTTGGTCTCACCTTGTTCTTAGCCCCTAAAAGTCTTGCCTTGGTCTCAGTTTGGATGGTCTTGACTACAACATTACAAGCTTCAACTATTTTCTGACAAGTAACAGCAAATCATGGTGGCTCTGCACAGCTTCTCGAAGCCTTCGCAGTGAGGGTGCCAGGATTTGTATCATTCAGCCTGTACTGAGACCAAAACCAGCATTCAGCGACTGTATCTGGCAGCCCACGCTATTGCCAGAGACACAACACAGAAGTAATGAGCAGATGGATAAACTGCTGTTTATCCAAAAAAGGATGTATGCATGTTAACAAAGTAATAGTGTCATCTTTAAATTGAGGTTACAGTAGAAACCCACACACTCTTCTTTTCATTTATTCTCCCTGACATCATGAAGGTTTTTTTTTTTGTTATGCCCCAACCAATAAGAATTGAGTGACATATCTGTCCTGTCGCAACAGCCTCGGAGCAGTTGTTATTTCTGTAAGTTACCCTACAACAGGCCTCACAGCTGCACCAATCTCATCCACACTGCCATTTTTATGACAATATTTTTTTCTAGGATATAACTACTGTTGTGATTTATTCCTCTCCATTACGTTGCATTCTCATCACACCCTGAACCCTGAACACAGCCTCTTTATCTGACCTTGACTCATGTCAGCACAAGCTGTTCTCATCCCCCCGCTCATCCCATCTGTTTTGTAGCTAAAATACCTACCTCTTTGCTCCCATATATACCTATATATATTCATATGCTGTGTGCTTCACTAAACTCCGAGTCAACTGAACTCGGCTTCGCTTCACTTTGTTCTCCGAGAGCTCACTGCATCCAGAAGTCAACTCTCAAGCGTCAAGCCAGTAGATGCTAATATAACATATCGTGACAGGTACCTTGATATCTTTATAGGAAGAGGAAATCTCCATTCTTAATGTCCCCAACAAAGCTCTGGGAAACAACTATCAAAGGGACCTCAGACCTAACTCAAGAAAAATTGAAGATGTGGGCAGCAATTCAAAGATCTGGCTTATGAAGCAGAAAAACCTTTTGTGTTTGCATGTACTTGTATTTTCTGCATCCATGTTTCATTGGTTTACAGTAGTTGTACTGATATAATTAATATTATGATTAACATTCAAATGAGTAAATGTAAGGTGTAACATGATTACTACAGTGATTCATTGATGGTAAAATGCTACAGTCAGCACCTCACACACAACATACAATCTATACTACACGCTTCGGGTGAAACTGTCAAATTCCTGCACATTCATCCTGTTTGGCATTCCAGTAAACTGTGTTTCCGATGAGATCGCCGCATTTGTTTTACTTCCTTTGTTCACTGCAAATTCATGTTGAGCAGCGTCCTTGCTGCTCTAAAAACAGACTGGTGAAGTTGTTAATGCCGACTGGAGGGTGACACTGATACACATTGACAGTGCAACAGGGTGAAGCCACTGTGTGTTGTGTGTGTGTGCTCATGTCTTTTTGTGTTATGTTTGTGTATAAAAAAATGTCTGTGGATGGGCGAATAGTATCTTGGTGTACCAGATTTCAGATTTTTGTGTATTTATCTGTGTTTCTGTACACAGATAGCTTCACTGTACACCTACAGTATGTGCGTGTGTGTGTGTTAGAGTGTGAGCGTGTGAGATAATCTATAATTAAATTCTTGATTTTAATGGGATTATCTTTGGGAGACAAGCAGCACAACGTCCTTGACATCCATCCCCTCGGTTAGTCACGGGTGAGCGACTGATAAAGACGCACACACTCAAATGCAGAGAGAGAGAAAGATGAAGAAGGGGTGAGAGAGGAGAGACAGACCAGAAGGCAGCAACAAAGAGAAGAGGAAGCAGTGAAGAGAGATCAAAGTGCAATGCAATGCTTGTGAAGTGAGAGAAAGAGAGAAGCCATCCTGAGGGAAAGGGTAATGGGGAAGTGCCTTGCATTGTAATTATCTAATTTTCTGCTATGTTACCACTGAAGGTCGACTGGCCTTTCCCTCAGCAAGCTCCGCTCCACCTACAGCACACCGCGGCCAGCCAGGCCAACCAAAACAAACACTTTCATCCCAATTGAAGACAAAACACAGAAGATCTTTATTATTTTGTTTCTGCCTTTCATAGTTTTCAATTGATTTCTTGTTGATAACATATCTGTGTATCAGTGCTCATGCTTAATACTCAACTGAGAAACTCCCTAGTTGAGGTCTTTGATTGATTATTATTTCCTACAAAATACCAGACACTATGTTTAGATACTATCCATAAATAAAATCTATCATTATCAGTGTTAAAACCATTGAGTTTTAATAGGACTGATAAGGCACAGAAAGTCAGCCTGGCCAAAACTTAATACTTGACTGTGCACTGATCCAAATTTGTCTTCTGGATAGAAGGCAATTTATCTACGAGCCTCTCATCTACTTTATGATAAATGTACAGGCAACTTTGTGGGTCTGAACCCAGCTCCCATTGTCATCCTCTATTTTGCAGCAGAAAATAATTTATCCATACACAGGAATGTATAGCAGGTAAACCCATTTTACTTTACACTATCAATATCATATTATTACTAACATCACTTTTATGTATAGCACACTTCAAAAGTTGACCAAGGGGCTTTACAGGTTAAAAAACAACAATAAAACAGTAATTCCACAGTAAAAGTACAGCAATAAAACATTATAACCTACAGTATAATGTATAAAGTGATATTAGAAAGGCCAGGGATAATAACTGACTTAACTCGAAGGAAATGCCAAAAAAAAAAGATTAGGGGCTGCAAAGACTCAATCGCCTCTGGTTTTAAGTCTGCTTCTGGGTACATCCAGGAAGAGATTGGCGGATCTCAAAACTCTAGTTGGGGTGTGAATGTGAAGAAGCTCCCTTAGATAAAGCGGAGTTAATCCATTAAGGCATTTAGAAGTCAAAAGTAAGATTTTAAAATCAATCTTGTAATGAACAGGAAGCCAGTGGAGGGAGCGCAGCATAGGTGTGATGTGGTCCCTCTGTTTCTTTTCCTGTCAGGAGGCGTTGCAGGCGTTGAATGGATGACTTGTCTAATCCCATTCACCCTCTCTAAATCTTTGGGAATGAGATAGGCCTTTACCTTGGCTTCTCAAGTGGAAGAAGCAAGATCTAACCGACCTTATCCACATGTATAGCCTGAAATACATCTTGAATTGAAATTCATTCCATTTATATTTATAATATATATATATATATACAATATTATCCTGCAAATGTACATGCAGTAGCTGAAGTAGATGAGGAGGGACAGAGAACGCTATGGACAACGGTAATACCAAATAATTGCCATTTCACTACCCTACAAGCACTTTGTCCTGCAAGCAATGCAGTTGCCCTGAAAGCACCACCAGTCTGTACTTCATCTCCCTCTGGTGGTTTTTAAGAAATTAGCGCATATGTAGTAATTCTCAAGAAAAAACGAGTCAGAATGGCTGTGGAAATACCATAAATGCCAGTGTTTTGGTTTGTTTGCTCATAAACTGATCATCAATATAATGACTAAATTAATTAAATTAGATTTTTTAATTTCAATATCCACAAATGTTTGGTTTACATATAAGTGAACATCGATCATACCTTTAAAAATGGACCCACAGATGTTGCTGACCTGTCATGCCGCCTTCAGGGGCTGTTCTAAATATCTGAAGTCAGGTTTATCCCACTTTACGGAGCTGGGTTTGTGCACGGGGCATTATTATATTATAATAGGAAAGAGCCTTTTCTAAACTGTTGCCACAAAGTTTTATTTTGTCTAAAATGTAGTTCTATACTGTAGCAATATGTTATGTGTCATTATGCAAGGTTCACTCACTAGCTTTTTCCATCTACCACTTCCTTCTTCAGTTAATGGAACAAGTAGTCTTAAATTTCTTTACTTTTTTTTTGTCTACGTGTGATGGTGTAAATGAGGTGGGCAAAATATTAGAAACATTTAAATTTTCAATGAAATTTAACAGCACCACAAACAATTATTAACTAAAATAGTTTAAACAACACCTCTCTTAAACAGTTTTAATAAAAAATAAAAAATTTGTGTTATGTTGTAGGCCTAATGTTAAAATCCTTTTAGCCATATAGCAACTGGATAAAAATGTTTGTCCTGATATATTTTAAACATGGGCCAAACATTGTCACAGAGTCACTTTGTCAGATTTTTTCTAACAGATAAAAAAAGATCATAAATATAACTAGGGATGTATAAAAGCAAATAGTCAATGAAAGTTATTTAAACAGTAATGTAGACAAAAAGAAACAAACAGTGGGGGATTGATGATATTGGCAAATTAAAAGAACAATTGTTAAGTGCAGGCAGGAAACATAAAAATAATAAAATATTTTAGAGCCAGAATTTTTAACAGAATTAACGCAACGTTTGAATGTATTCAACACACGTACAAGGTACAATTAGTTTGACATAAGATTTGAGAAAAATATGGAAACCAGATGTGACGTGGTGGAAAGAATCATAATGCATTTTAATAACAATATATTCCGCGACCCTTGAACATACCACAATTCATATTTCCGACTTCCGCATGGGGTACGGGAGAGTTTACGGGAAGCACTTGAACGTAGCACCACATTCAACCAGCACTCCAGCGGCTGAGAACTGACAAGGTAAGTTGGTCGCTGTCCCTGTCTTTAACCATGATTTACTGTCGACAAATATTGTAAAATCAGCAGAGAAACAGCAGTATACTTTTGAGTGACTGTTTTCTTTGTTACAACTGTGATTATTAGCCGGCAGACAGCTAACTCTGCTAACCGGCAGCTGTCAAAACAAACGATTTCCTTCACAGCTAACCATCTCTGCTAGCTTCGATGTTAAATCTCTGCTGAAAATTACCGGTGTGTTGGTGAAGCAGAGCAACTTTGAACCTGAGTTTATATGAGACAGTAAAAACACTTTCCCTCAAAGGTGTTTCTTTCTCGTTATATTCATTTTAAACACATTAAAACAGGATTTCTTGTTGTGGGTTGGGGGTCTAGCGGATGTAACTTACATCGACCTAACTTAGCTAACGTTGGCTAGCTTCGCAAGAGTGAACAGTTGGTTGCTTATAAATAAATGTTGTCAACAAGTAGTGACATCATCGTTTCATAGCTTTAACTCTACTCAAACAAACTAACTGACGAGCTAGCTTGCGATAAAGACTGTAAGTAGGAAATTCTTCAAGAAGATTTCTATGCGGAAGTGACACTTAAGGTCATACAAAACAATAAACATGGACTGGGATGTTTTGTGGCAGAAGTATTGAAGGAAGGACAGCACTGATTTATTTTCCAATAGGCAAATGGGATTTCATGTTTGTTTCCTCATAATATGTAAACTAAATTGAAACGTTTTTTTTCGTTTCACATTGTAAAGATTAACTGTCTGCTTTCATAATGAACGTTTTCATTTTTGTTTTTACTGTAGGTAATAGTTAAATAACAAGTGGCCAACAATTAGTTGATAAATCAATACGTTGATATTGTTGAAATCAGCAGCTCTTTTGTCAATCAATTAATTGAAAAACACTGGCAGGTTACAGCTTCCCAAATACATGGATTTGTTGATTTTCTCTGTTGTATGTAATTTTAAACCAAATGTGTTTGGGTTTTAGATAGATGGCCTTTTCTCACTGTAGCTTTCAATCCTTTTCATCATCATCAATCAGCAAATTATTGTTGCAGTGAATGATTTAGTTTGCCTTAGGGGCAATGCGAATGCCTAATATGATTTGCCAATGTCAAAACTTAGATACCTTTTTCTATCTGAACATGGTATCAAGTCCTCAGGTCTAAAAAAAACTGTAGCCAGAGAATGTTTAGCATTTTTTAACAATGACTCAAACTATTAGTAGGGTATCAAAATAGCTGCTGATCGGTTAATCGTTTCAGCTCTACAATAAATGTGGTTGACGTGTGATCATATACATAAACATTAATGCGACCTACATACATCAGTACTTCAGTTCAGTTCAAAGAACTTTATCCCCAATGGGGCAATTAAAAAGTATATGCAGCAGAGCACACACAAGCATCGTTAAAAAAAACAAAAACACAAAAGATAAAATACGTGCATATAAATGTGCACACACACCATGTTGATTGAATAAAGCAAGGGATTTGTACATCAGAAATTTAAACAGTTTTTGGACATTTTATATAGAAAATGTTAAATTAATTCACAAAGAAGAGAATCCTATAATTTTGAGACATGATTAGGACAGACTGCAACAAAGTATTACTTTCATTAACCTTAATAAATCTGTAGGTTCCCAGAGCCCCAGGTGACACATTTAAATAATAAAATAAAAACTGAACCAGTAATAAAACTAATCAGATACTGCATCTTGTGAAACAGGTTCAACCTGATTCAAACACTGTGAGGAAGGAGTACATTGAAAATACATGTTTGCCACTGATTGCTGCATTTTCCAGTGTTGTCTGGATGTGTATGTGAAATATCTCTAGGAATAGTTTATGCAGACATAACTGGTGTCATCGTCCCTGCAAATGACCAGTTGGTTTGTCCCTGACTCATCAGAGTTCAGCTGAGTGCTGCCCCTGCCAAAAGGCCCAAACAAAGAGCCAGTGATAAAGTGGCAGCCCATACCCCTTTACCATTGTCCTCCTTAATGAAGCGCCAGCCTGGGTATGTGAGCTGCTCAGCGTCTGGGTGGTCACAGGATCTCCAACCAGTGTGTAGTAAATATAGCATTACACAGCTACCACTGTTTCTGTTAACCTGTGTCACATTTGGTCTGCTTACGGGCGCTCATGGCATCCCAGTCAACTCGCTACCTGATGCATACGGGCTGAAGAATGCTGGTTGTTTACATGCAGCTGAAACATACAGGACAAGAATATGGGGCGGGAATTTCCTTTTTTTGTCGACAGGCTGCAGTTCATAAGTTTTCCTCAAAGTTACACACATAAATAAATCAAATCATTTCACTAACCAGCTCTGTGTTTTGACATTCTCCGTTGTCAACTGGCACAGGTCACTTACCCTCAAAAATAGAGCCAGACTGCAGGGTATCGTCAAATTCTGTGGCAAAGTTGCAGGGACGGTTTTGAATGACCTTCGTAATCTGTACAAAGTTAGAACTTGCCGATCCTAGGCATCTCCTGTCCAGGAGTTTATGCTGCTTCCGTCTGGCCGCAGACAAAACCTGCCAAGAAACTGGACCAATACACTTAAGAACTCATTTGTTGCCATTGGCCTTTTAAATAATTCAATGTAATTTTTATATTTTTATTGTGTATTGTCGGTCAACTGATTGTGTAGTGCTGGCTGCGCAACAAATCGCCTCTTAGGGATGATAAAGATGTGCTTGATTCTAGGATGTAATAAGGTTTTTCAAGTGTCTCTCAGAAATGTGCCACTGTTTTTTCTTGTTTTAGTGTATTGTTTCATTATCAATTGATGTGAAATTGATCTGAATTTATTTGTTGATTAAGAAATGGATTGTTTGGTGTCAAAGAAAATGCTCATCGCAGTTTCCCAAGCCCCAATGTTGACATTTATATTTGAGAAACTTCAAGCAGGGAATTGCTGGCATGTTTGTTCAAAATATTACTTAAATTATTAATCGATTATCTGAGAAGTTGCCTGTGAAGTTAGTACTTTCACAGGCCTAACCTTTTTGATTTTGATTTGGCTAAAACGAACCCTGTTGCGTTTGCCTGGTTAGTGCGGTTCATTTGGGTTGTTGTGAAAGCTGTCAGCCGAACTCTGTTGCGGACCAAGCAACCGCAAAAAGACCCTTCAGAGGAGGAAGTCTCAGTCCGGTCGCAAATAAACTCTGGAACGGTTAATATGTGGTGGGAACGTGATCCGACCAAAGTTTTCTGCCTAACATGACGATTAGCATGTTGTTGTACGTGTTCTGCTTGGTTGTCTGAAGGCAGCAGTCTTCTTTATAGTATTGTATTTTCAAAATGTTTCCTTGAAGTGCATTCGGCATTCAGCTGGTTTAGTATTGCCTGGTATATTGACCAGATGATTCAAATGTCAAATGTGCCGTTGCTCCATGTTAAATAGCATAGCAATTGTTTTTCTGATAGAAATACGCACTAGTCCAGAACACAGGACCTTCTTTCTGTTTTTACTTTCTTTTGCTCCCGTCCCAGACACAGCTGACCAATAAGCGGAGTTCTCACATGGTTTGTAGCGATGCATTTTTGGTTCTGGACGCTTTTCTATTTAGATTCTGTAGGATACGCAAGTCCTGTTCCCACCATCTCCATGGTGTCAACTCTCAAGAAAAGCAGCAATCCTGGTTACTGTACCTTGACAATTTTGACTGCTTACTTATGTAGTCTCATTAACGGCCTAAAAAACCCTTTAGTAGAGTATTTACTTTGTCCAGATGTGGGACTGAAAGATCATGAATGTGTTTGGATTTGTGAAGCTGTACCACTGAAATTAATTGGTGTTTATTATTATTGATATTGTTCTAGTATTGTAATTTTTTAGTGCTAAAGTCATTCCAGTGATCTTGCCAATAACCAAATACTTTTTCTCCCTGCCTCATGTTCATTCTTCCACTCCTTCCTGTGTTTCTCTACTCCTTCATTTCCTGCCTTCCTCCTCCTCCTCAGATGCAGACTATAAAGTGTGTGGTGGTGGGTGATGGTGCTGTGGGAAAGACTTGCCTGCTCATCTCCTACACCACCAACAAGTTTCCCTCTGAATACGTCCCCACGGTGAGTGACTTTGGTCCCACTTACAAACCCACTGACACTTTTTATTTACTGCAGCATTTTACTTTTTATTTACTGCAGCAAACTGATTATAACTGACATGAAAGTGACTTTCTGCAAATATACTGTAGCAAGTTTCAGTTACTGTGTTTAACACTCGGTGCCCCTGTAGCTCTTTCCTGCCACACAGGAAGTGATACTTGGTTTGTCTCGATTAAACAAACATAAAACGGACTGTAGTTTACATGAGCAGTGATTGGTCACAAAAACTAAAAAGGTCTTTGCAGTAAATCAAAATAGAAAAACATCTGTATTTACAGTGCGCGCACAGTTTTCCTCTTCAGTGAAGGATTATTCTAGATGGTTGAGATAATCTGGTTAAACTGTTTACTCACTTATAAACTGTTTAATTGCCTGACTCTGTGAGTTTTTTTGCCTTGTTGGACTTCATTTTAGCCGTGTTATTGATCTTAAAATCCACTTCGGAATAAACAAATAGTTCTTGCCAGATTGATACCACTGGCTGTAAGTTAACTATCAACCAGGATATGGTTATTTCAGTTTAGTATAAAGACTGGAAAAAGAAAGCTCTGTCCAAAGGTAACAAAATCCCCCTAAAGCTCACCAATTAAAATGGAAATAATTTCCCAGTGTTACACTTTCAGAGGGCTGGAACCCGTCAGTACTATTGACCCTGTTGAAACCAATACGTATCCCTCCCCAGCTTCACCCTGTCATGGCCAATATGTCAAACCTGAGGCTTTAAAACAAACGGGTGACTTCATGGTGGCTACGTCCACTTCTTTTATACAGTCTATGGTAGAAACATGCATTCATCAAAGGGGAACAGCTGTTTGAGATAAAGAAGTTGTCTTTCACACTTCGTGATGGCAAATCCTCCCAGTATCTGGTGCTTGCTGTTTGGTTGGAGTCTGCATGTGCATATTCTGTATATGTGTGTATGTGGTTGCTTATTTACATGTACCTGCAAGTTAGAGTTTGAGATGCTCTGGAGTCCGTCTCCCTACTTTCTTCTGTTTGATGTTTTACTATTCAGAAGTGTCGTGTCATGCTGAAGCAGCACGACGTTGAAGCAGCCTCACAGGCTCAGTCTGATATAAAATGCGGTCCGTCACCTCAGCTCGACTGATCTTGCACACTCTGACTTTTTGATCTGTTACAGTCAGAAAACAGCTGACTGACTGTTGACTGGCAGGACTGTCCTGATGGAAATATCTTAAATGTCCCTAATTGATCGGCAGCTTCACTGACTGCTGACTGCAGTTTGATAGGTTTTCTATCGGTACCCCGTCTCTCTGTCAGTTGTCAGCACACTTTGATCAGAGGTTTGCAGAACCAACAGTGCTGACTCAACTTTCTCTTCCTCTTCCTGTCTGTCTGTCCCTCACACATCCTTCCCCCTCCCATGATTTTTAACCATTTGTTGTGAAAATATCAGTACTGTCCCAAAACCTGCAATATATTTATTTTCTGTTATGTATAGATACTTGTGTATATATATTAGACCTCAGACAAGTAGGGTAACTGGATAAAATATGTGATCATTCGTCAGTCATCAAAGCCAGGTAATAGGAAAGGTTATTAAACATTGTGTTGTAATATTTCAAGAATGAAGTCGTGATAATTTTAAAATATAGTTATAATATTACACGAATAAATGTGTAGTAGTTAGACGATAAAGTTGAAGTGTATATAGAGAATAATAGTTTTACTATTTTGGAGATTAAAGTTCTGGGTTTCCCAAATAAGCAGCCAGCAATACACAATAAATTATTTTTAGCCTAAATCCAATTATAACATAAGACATTTTGTTCTCTAAATACAAAACCCTTTATCTCTTAACACTATAACATAAATATCCTCATATCTAGACTTTTCCTGTAATATTATGACTTGTTTTTTTCTTTTGACTTTATTTCAGTGGTTCTAAATACTCTATTGTATTAAGTAACAACTGTGAAATTCTACGGTATAATAATACTCATTACATACATAGCGCCCACTCATCCTGGCTGCTCAACAGTTTGGTCTGAAACAAGTATGTGTGTGTATTTTTATTACTTATTGTCCCATTGTTTTGTGACGCCCATTGTTTTTATTGCATACACATCATTCTGTTCCTGCCAGTATGATCCTATTGTTAGTAGCAGACATATAACTCCATGCCAAACACTGGAGTTATATCTTACACTTTGAATGCTAATATCGGTTTTTAATTCAAGCTAATGTTTTTGCACACCATCCTCTTCATCCACGCTTGTTCTTCTCTTCACTTTTAGGATGAAAAACAGGTTTTGTAGAGTGAGAGCAAACATGTACAAACCCTCCGTTTCCTCTTTACTTCATTGTTTTTGTGTTGAGCGTTTTCACAACAGTGCTGCATCTTATAAGTCAGCTGCTTCCTATAAGTCTGCTGACCGTCACGACAATAAGAAATCAGGAGAGAGGAAGTCTCCTCCAGGAAATAATCCCTCAGAAATATGTCGCCTTTCTAGAATTTAATGCCACATCCGTAACTTTTTATGTGGAGTGTCTTTGTTAACTGTTAACAAGACACTTCATTTCACTGTTAGTTCACTTAAAGCTACTGTATAAAGCTTAAATAGAGAATGAGCAAACATGTAAATCAGTTGTAGAGAATTTCAAATAACACAACTGATAACTAACGCTTCTCCATGTAGCTGCAGCTCTTTTCCACAGTAACCATTGTGTTGTGGTCAGGCAGTTTCTAGAAGCGTCTGTAGACTGAGCTCTGTTCAAACACATCATCACCCTGTCGACCAAGCTTGCCTCTTAGTTCTGGAAAACAACAAAACAGTGAACATTTGATAAAGTTAACTGACTTTTTTACTGAACGACTAGAAGAAAAAACGACACTCAGACTTTGTCAGCAGTCTTTCCCAAATCAGGGTGCAAAAACAGTATGAAACCATGAAAAATAACTTGAACGATTACTGCCTTTATCATTTTGTCCATTTAGAGTTCTGAAACATGTTGTTGCGTCAGTTTCCTTTTGTCTGTATTTTTGTTCTAAAATAGGAAATGAGAGTTGCGAAAGCCAAACATCTCAGCTCATGGGAAATGAATGTTTAGATTGTACAATAATATCCCAAACATAAATCGGCTAACATCATTCAGAGTGAATGAATGAAGCGAAACATAATAAAGAAGCAGATTGGATTGTTAAACCTTTTCATTTGAATCTTAACTTTAATCTTTGCTTATTTAGGCACAAATATTTGTTTTTAAATAAAAAAAGGTTGTTATGCATAAATAATGTTTTCAAGGTCTGTACAAAAGAGATCCTAAAATGAAACCTGAATAAAAGGCGTTTAAACTGAACATTAAATATATTTCCTAAAACTGGGGGTGGGTTATACAGAAGATTAGATGTTGTTTGAAGTTCTATACCTTTTTTGTGCTGATAACTGCATTTCTGTACCAATACCAAACATTTTTCAATAGTAGTAATAATAGTAGTTTACTTTTAGAAATATAATCATAATATTCTACAAATGTTGCTGAATAAAATTAACTTTGGCTGAATAAAATTAGTTTTATATTAGGGATCTAATCAAATAATCAGTTATTAGGACTACAAGGCTAACCAGTAATTTAAATATCATTTGAATCATGTAGTTTTATATTTTTAAACGTTCTGAGGCGACAGCTGTTGCCGTCCTGTACAGCTACCGTGATTATAGGTTGTTGTTTTCTTCAGTTCAGCTGAAAAGGAACTGTTAAATACGGTTGTTTTAAAATTATAGTAGACAATAAGTTTTTGTTCTTAAATGTTACTTTTTATTTAGTTTTCCTCTTGTTTCGTTGTGTAAAAGCAAAACTAACACAGATTCTATGTCTGTGTTTAATGCTTGAAAGTTAAAATACCAGGAGACACATTTTGGTCAGTACCAAAAAAGTGTGTGGTTCAATATGGCCCAAGATGTATAACATATTTTTTTATGCAAGGGTTTCCTGTCACATAATATGAGCCTGCCTGTTTAAATAAACAGATACAGGAGTAAAGCTTGAATCCGTGTCTGTAATACCTGATGTAGTTTCCTCTCCTACAGGCTACATCCTCCTCTTTGTCTGGAACCTGTCTGTGCATATTCAGCTTCATTAAAAACCAAACGGTGTCTGCAAGCTAAGGAAGACTGCAGCAGGTCGACGCATTAAAGCCGTGCTGTGTATTCAAACAGGCTGCTTCAGTTCACTTCCACACTCAGGGAGCTGAGGTTAGCAGGCATGTTGGGACCGCACTGCTTGTTATTGTACATGGCAGCAGCCTGAAGGTACAAGAGTGATGAAACAGTGAACTGAGAGAGACGGGCAGACAGAGAGTCTTTTCACCTGCACGGTGGTAAAACAAAACTCCATATACTAAGAGCATTCTTGTTTCCATACATCTCAGAAGCTATTTATATTCACAGAAAATGTTTTTAATCTATTTAACGGAAAGTGAATTAGTCATTTCAACGCCTTTTGATTGATTAAAGGCCGTGGGAAACCTTTTTTGTTGCCTCTTGCTATGAGTGAAGGAAACATTATCATCTAAAGTTACAATAATGCTGGTTATTTCACATGATTTCTGGAGGCTTTAAAATGTTATGTCACCTACAAATCCGCCTACAAATTATAATGTATAATTAAAGCTGCAAGCAGCGATTAGCGTGCCCGAACACCTCCCGCTGGTCAGGGTGTGCCCCACCTGCGTAGCTGTTGCGTGGTATGACTTCCTTCCAGTCGGGTGTGTGGTGCGTCTGTGTATGCATTCTGTCATTTCCGCAAGGGAGTTAAGCACAGCTGTTGAATAGTAGGTGGACACTTCCTCAACTCACTGTGGACATTTGTGTCCCTAAGGTGCTAAATGTGGTAAAAAAATGAAGGTACCAAAACAGATACAGTTTGACGAGTGGATATTGGCATGTAGATGTTTTCAGAGCGGGACTCTTGTCAAACGTGAAGTTTGGGGCAGTCTGACCATGTCTAGCCCCTTTACACAGTATTTCCTTTTTGATGGCGAATGGCAAAAATTGAATGCCACACTATGCCATGCCATGGACATGCCATTTGATCAATCAAAAAAAGCTTCGCAATTTAACGACGCAAGGGTCCAATATGGCTGACTTCCTATGGCTCCAAGAGGCTTATTTTAAGTCTGAACACGATGCATAAACCTGCCAAGTTTGGTGAATGTAAGCCAAAGAGAAAGGAGGGGGCTTTGGTTTTGAAAATTGTTGGGTGTCATTTTTGTGCACCCATGAATTGGACCTATATCAGACTGCTATTTTCACCAGTTCAGACGTGTGTGCCAAATTTCACAACTTTTCATGCATGTTAAGCCCCACAAAAATGCAACCGATTTACAAGAATAATTATAAGAAAAAGAAGAATTTTAACAACACACAATAGGGACCTTACAGCAGTTGATGTTCAGGTCCTAATAATATAGAAAAAAGAAAATGAATTTGACAGTCAGAGAGCATTGTCGATGAAAAATGATCAAACAACGCCTACACAGTCCTGAAGAAGTATCCTGGTTCCACACATCTGAATTGCCGCCCACGTCTCTGATTAAGAGATAAGTTGTGCTCATGTTTCCCCCAACTGGTGTAATAACTAAACATGTAATCATAGGTTCCTGGCAATAACACTATGCGTCATCTTCCTGTGCAAGATCCAGAAAAGTAGCAACTAGTCTGGAAGTCTAAAATCACAATTAAAATCCTGGTTCTTCTTGTTCAAACCCTCTGACTTTTTGACATGCGCCAGTAGCGGGGAGACAATGTGGCTAAACTTTTGGCACCAAGAGCCCAAGTTACCAATTTGTGCTATAAAACGCCCACTTTTGTGGGAAAATAGTTGAAATGATTTACTCGTGTTGGTTTGGGCACAGACCCTATATTGTCTGTAGGTGTGAGTTTGACTGGTTGTTTGTGTGTTTGTGGCCCTGCGATGGATTGGCGACCTGTCCAGGGTGTACCCCGCCTTTCGCTGGATGTCAGCTGAGATTGGATGGATGGATATGGATGGATGGTTTGGGCACAAGCAAACTAAGATAAAACCTCTTCCTAAAATACCTGAAAGAACTGCAATGATGTGAAACCTTTTGATGTGTGTGTATTTCTATCTTTATAAGAACCAGTATAAGTTTCAGACCTTAACAGAAAAGACATTATTTGAAACTGAAGACATTTTTGCCTGTTAGGTTAGGGCTACAGGCTGGGGAAGGAAGGTCCTTACAAGTATAGGACATAACGTGTGCGTCTCTTTCATTGGACACTCCCAAGCCTCATAAAGAAAAAAAGTATACTTAATGTTTTGATTTAAAGAATGTTCGAGATCATTGTCTTCTTCTCATTTTTTACTTCCTGTTTTCACCTCTCTCTATCTGTCCTCCCCTCTTTCCTCTCTTCTCTCCCTCCCTCACTCCACACCCTCTGTCTCACTCAGGTTTTTGATAACTATGCAGTGACAGTGATGATTGGCGGGGAGCCGTACACTCTAGGACTGTTTGACACTGCAGGTAAAAATAAAGTCTGCATATAGTTTTTAGTAAAATGCTGTGTGGGTTAATGTGGGTGGTAATAGGGGCAGCAGTATAGTACTAACAATATGAGCAACAGTATTTTTGAGTTTAGTCTCCTGAAGTGTGAGAGAAACTTTCTAACCTCCCTCAACAACCAATGACAATGGCTCTATTTTTGCATTACCTGCTACCTTTTTGTGCAGAGTTGTTTGTCTGTCTCCCCCTGCAGGTCAGGAGGACTACGACAGGCTGCGACCCCTCAGCTACCCTCAGACCGACGTCTTCCTTGTCTGTTTCTCTGTCGTATCGCCGTCTTCTTTCGAGAACGTCAGAGAGAAGGTGAGTCTTCAGTTACTTAGTCAGTGTCGGTGTTTGAGGCGTGAGATTATGGTTAATGTGGCAACATACCAGAGAAGAGGTTGTATTTATAAACATCACACATTTTTCAGAAGAAAATGACAGACTTAATTACGTACAATGGTTATAACTTTCCCATAATGCTATTTAACTTCCCAGGCTGGTGATGGGAATTTAGTTAAGTATTACGGTCATTCAAACCAGTCAAAGGAAGAAATAAGAGAGGGGTGAAGGAGAGGTCATGAAAACTTGCATTAAACACACAAAAGTACATCATAGAGAATATCAAAGACTCATGCCTCAGTCTTGTTTGACTTCAGTGGGTGCCAGAGATTTCACACCACTGCCCGCGGACGCCCTTCCTGCTGGTCGGGACTCAGGTTGATCTGAGAGACGACAGCAACACTCTGGAGAAACTGGCCAAGAACAAACAGCGAGCGCTGTCCTGTGAGAGCGGGGAGAAACTGGCCCGTGACCTCAAGGCCGTCAAATATGTGGAGTGTTCAGCTCTTACACAGGTACGTGGAGGAGAATGATGTAATGCTTTTACAGGGAGGAACAGGCCTGGGTCATTTAAAGAGTATTAAAAGTGTCTTCAACACTGATAAAAAAACAAGCGTAAAAACAACATTTAATGAGTGGTGCAACACTGAGCACAAGAGGAGACAAGTCTGGATCTGGCTGACTTAACACAGCAGAGGACAATGATTGATCACATTGCTTTGCACAATGTCGGGATAAACAAGAAATAATTATAATAATAATTAGCTCAGTCAGTTACAATTTAGCTGAGAGGTGTGAGGAATAATCTGCTGCACAAACACGAGATGGTCAGTTTCAATTCAAGGAGGGTTTTTTTGTTAATGATCTCATATTGAATGAGAAAAGTGAAAAGATTATTAATATCACAAAACATTTTACAAACTTAAAGAGAAAATGCTGTAGAGTAAACTAGACAATAAATTACAACAGTAGTACAGTTTTCCAATAAATTATGATTAGAGCTGCAACAATTGGTTGATTCAGCGATTAGTTGGAAATTTTTGATAATTATTAATTGTTTACATTGTTTTTAGAGCTAAAATGCAAAAGATTTAATTGTTTTATCCTCTCAAATTTTTGAACTGTTGATTCACATTTGAAGACGTCATCTTTGAAATTTTTACCTGATCTCTTGGGTTTTGCAGACCAAACGATAAAATAATCAGCAGATTAATTGACACTTTAAAAACAGTAGTTCACAAATCTGATAGTGCAGCCTAGCGATATTTTGCCTTTTTTTATTGTTTCTGGCTTTTGCACTCAGGTTGTTTTTTGTTTTTTATGAGCAAGTGTCAGTGGTCCTCTTTCTCTGTCTCTTTTTCAGAGGGGACTAAAGAACGTGTTTGACGAGGCCATCCTGGCAGCTCTGGAGCCTCCAGACACCAAACCCAAGAAGCGCTGCATCCTGCTATAGATAAGAGGACACAAGAGGAGGAAGAGGAGGAGGAGGATGGGGTAGACACATGTTTAAACAGTGCCTTCAGCCGTAGTGACTTAATGTGGGTGTGGTGTTGGAACAGAAGGGCTCTCGACAGGCTTTATTTTCATCATAGATACGTGTCGCTATAATATGACTAATACATTTGAGCAACACTCCTCACTAACCAGGAAACAGAGTTTTAATTATAAGAGGAGGCAGGTTGATCTATAGAGAGGTTTGGACCTCAGACACCTTAAAGATAAAAACAGTGGATGGAGTCACTGTTACAGCTGAAGTTGGCAACCGCCTTCTCAAAATGATGACATTTCTCAAGTCTTTAAAGTTTAAGAATAGAATAAAATGTCTGAAAATGATTTTTTGGGTTTGGTCAGTGTAGACAGTTGTAGCTGCCCTGTTCTGTTTATTGAAATCTATTGTGAAGCTGAGCTTCTTTTCTCTTCCACCTCTGTCAGACTAAAAAAGACCTGTCTGATTATTTTATTTCTAGCATTTGCATTAATGTTTTTACTAAAATGGACACATAGTCTGGAAATATTTTGGAGAAATAAACTGTTTCCAGGTCAACAAACAACAAATTGGAAAGACATATATATTGTTGCATTGTCGCAGTACAACTACGAACTTTTGTGGATTTAGATCTGTCTGGAATCGCACCAAAATGAAATCAACATTATTCTTGGAAAAACTTTGAAAATTGAGTTGACAGCTCCATTTTTCAGCTCACATTTATAACTGATAAAAATGTGTCTGAACTCACAGAGAAGATAGAAAAACAATTCTTTAAAATGTAAAATATATTGAAACCCAGGTCAAATGTCAGTTTCAGTTGCAGCAGGGTGCATTCTTATATATAAGCTAGTAATAAGAATGATGTAACATTAATGTTTTTTTCTACAGAACACCACTCTGATTAAAACAAAGAGGAGCAGGTGGACCAAAAATAAACTAAGTAAAACACATCCCTCGAGCAAAAATAATGCTGGTTTTAATTTAAAGAGACAGACATTAAAACGTGACCCAGTTGGTGCGCAACATTCCCTGCAGCTCTGTGGACCGGGGGTTCAACAGTCAGTGTTTAGAGTGTTGTTGTTAAAAAAAACACTGTAACCTGACTTCATCCATATCAGCAGAAAGATATTCATATTACTTTGATCAAAACTGGCAAATTAGAGTTTCAGTAGAGCTTTACTGACTTCTGCTGCTAAGTCTAAAAGACAATATGCACTCATGTACATGTAGCGATTAATAATGCCAACATGCATATTTGCAATAATCTAACTAGAGCAATGATTGAAGCTGCAAACTCGACAGCCTTGCCATCATGGGTAAAACAGTGATTTCCAAAAATGTAATTTGTTCAGAAATAAATCATTCAGACCTTATATTTGGGACAGAAATAGGTTGAGTCAAAGACAAATGGTCAGACACGTGGCAACATGAAAAACATGGAGTAATAACAAAATTTGGACGTAATAATGTTTTATTGTCACTATGGCCTTGGCTTTTCGAAAGTCCTTTCTCTGCAGTCACGCTGCCTTTTCTCTCTGCTGCCGTCTCACTCTGGTCACATCCTGAACCCTCAAACTCCACATTCACTTTTAACTGCAAACTCACCAAATATAAAATATTTAAGTTGTTATTTATAAAATTTTAACATCGATAAATCAATACTGTATTCATTTTGAGACAAGATAATGTTCTCTGCAAACAAACAGACCATCATAGAGAAGAGTGTCGGCCTCAGTGCTTTATTTTCTATTGTTTAAGACACTGCTATGTCACTTTATGGCCCAAATCAGGGAAGAACACAGTAAGGCTGTCAGATCTTCTGCTGATGAAGATGAGCGAAAGCCCAAAAAAAACAGGATTTGATTTTTATCTAAAAGCTCCACTGACGTGAGATGGAGGCCATTAGACCAAAGTGGTTTACAGTAATGAAACTCAAGAATTACAGTTTAAAAGGATATTACACATATGTAAGATAAACCTATTTAGGCATTATCTGATAAAAGTAGCCTTAATTTTACAGATCATAGCTGTAAGTGCCTTAAAATATTTCTTTTCTCTTCAAGAACATTGCTGCCTTCTTACTTTTTTTCCTTAAATCTGTTCATTAACTTGTTTTTCACTTTCTGGCTGAGCCAAGATGTCAGGAAATTTTATATTTTGAAATCTATTTATGGCTAAAACACTTTTCTTTTTTTTCTGCAAAACTTTACGGTTCACCACCACAGTTAGGATCAGGGGAGGATTACAGAGTTAAAGGTGACCTCCTTCTTCACATGGCATCCTAAATATTCATCGGGACATCCCTTAGCTTAGCTTAGCACAAAGGCTAGAAACCGGGAGGGAAACAGCTAGCCTGGATCTTAGAGTGACAAAATCCTAATTGTTTTGTTTTTAGGGTTCTGTTTTTGCACAGATTAAACAAAAGAGAAATGTTTTAATTAGTGAACGTTGGAAAGGCTACTAGTTGGTTTTCTTGGTGGTTAGCCCGGCTAGCTGTTTCTCACTATCTCCAGTCTTTATGCTAAGCTAAGGTGGGCATCTTATCTGAAGGCCTCAGTTTCCTAGAAGTAGGTGACTCTTACCTTAGTAGAAAAATGTTAAAAATGAAGCCAACACTGTTAAAACATTTTAATGACAGAGAGCTTAAATGTCAACATAACACGTGTTAAACTCTTCTCACTGACTCTCCTTAGAAACAACAGTTTCACTCTCCACTTTCGCTTCAGCTTTTACTTCAAATAAATCCCATTGCCTCTGTGGATGAAGCCTTTTAACATATTGTTAAAGTGGATCTAAACTTTCATGGCTAATTCTGTTAAATGTTGCTAAAGAGCAAACATTTCATTGTCCTCCTTCACTAACCTTTGTCCACTCCTGCTTGGCTCTCCTCCTAGCCTGACTTCAAGTGCTGGTTGGTGTGTTGGCACCTCCCGGAGGCTTTAAAGGGGAGTACCGCTCAGTTTAAGGTGCACCTTGGTTGGTTCTTTGGCCCGCGGTGGACTAATCAATGCTTGTGGGCATTAAAAAACCTTAACTAAACCCCAGAAATCTGTTTACCTATAATGTCATCAGTTACCAGACAATAAGTTTTAGAGTAACACAGAGCCGTTGTTTAAGGAGTGTTGTCCAAATCAGCTTTGACAGCTTTGAGTCTTTTCCGAGTCATCTGCTGGAATTCACTTTCTTGCAAACTGCAAAATTAAATGTAACAAATAAAACAGTTAACAATTAACTGGAGATCGGAGTGTTTCTGATTAAAGTGGAATAACTGATGATATATTTGTGTGTAATAGATTATATTTTCTGATGGGGAGTCTTTAAAGCTCATTGGCCAAAGAAATGATTGAACCCCTTAAACTGAGGTACTTCCCCATTAAGATGAACAAAAAATCCATTTTGCTTATTTTTTGTCACTGTTTCAGAGATTATGCTGATGGCTTATGGATGATTACAAGTATTATACATATATTTTTCTCTGTTCCTTTTTGTTTCTCGGGGGAACATTATTTTAGCTTTTTTTTTTTACTTTTCTTTTTTAGATAGGCTATTTGTATTATTACTTGACGGTTGAGTGCCAACAGTTTGAGAGAGTCACCTGCCTCGTTTGACAAACTAAACAATCCTCATAATAAGCTTCTAATGACGGGAAAAAAAGGTGCAGAGCAGCAGCTGCAAATGTTACAGATGTAGAAAAGGGTGTATTGAAAGATGAATGTAGGAACTGGTGGGTGTTCGGAAATAATAAAAACAGTACTTGAATGTTGTTTCACCTTGACTTGATTTTATTTTTCTTATTTCACATTTGAGCCACTTCTTTATCATCTGCACTTTTTCTGTCATTCTTTAGTTTTAATAAAATTGCTTAGTCTTGAACAGAAATGCAAAAAAATAAATATTTCATTATCTTGTGATTTAAAGGAAAAGTAATCTTCAGATTTAACTTTTGTGTTCTTTTAATAACAGATACGGTTAGCATGTATAAGAAATCCTATTAACCTCAATGGAATGGCAACATTTTCTTAAGTGTGAATTTTCCAAATAAATTCTTAAACTTTTAAATTTTCCTTTTTCCTTTTTTTGATAAACATGACTCTTCTTTAACACCTAAGATAGAGTATGACAAGAATACACATTTGTAAACCATAAGACAGAAGTAAAATTCAACTTTTAACTTTATTGTCCCTTTATTAACTGGACAAATTTGTCTTGGAGCAAGGCGAAATGTACACATACACACACACACACACACAGCCTTGAACATAAAATGCATATGAAGTAAAATATATAAAACATAGTACATAAAGTAAAATTTGATGAAAAACCTCACAAGATCACAAATGCGAACTTTTACTCCTATCCAAACTTCATTTCAGAGGCATTTTCTGATGAAATTCTCTTTAAATACTGACAACAATCAATAAATCAAATGCTCTTACTCAAAAATTAAAAGGAATCCGGTTCTGCAGAGACTGTATAAGCATGGCCAATCATTTCATTCATTCTGAATCCTCCTTCAAGAAAGATTTAGCCACAAATGTATTATTTTTAAATAATTTACTCTTTCAAAATTTGAATATATGACAATGACAGAAAAATAATTTGGCACATTTAAAGATCTTTATTTAATCAATAGCTCTTTTAGGAGCATCATAAACATGTAATTTCAACTTCTGTGTTTGCATCATACTTTAATTAATTGCTACCTGGTTATAATTAACTATTTAAGTATATAATTATTCTAGTAGCACATTTCAGACTCCATAGTGTCAGTTGTCTGCACACATGACATTTCGTGACCAGCAGTTTAATACAGTATCCTACAGTGAACACTAGGGGGAGGTGTCCCACTGGTTTTGAGTGGGCCTGAGTGAATACAGTATGTAAATGACCTGGGCTCATTTTGATTGGCAGTCTAAAATGGATCCTTCAGACCGACGTGGCATGGAGGCTCAGAGCCACTCGATCCTTTGTCTGACTGAAGGCAGCGACTGGCTGTAAATGAGACAGAAGAAAGCATGAAAGGAAAACTGTTAACTATTCATTCTTACTAGAATCAAGTCTGTCCTCATCCCCTTTCCTCTATGTCTTAAACCCCTTTTTCCTCATCATCCCTCTCTCCTTCATCTTCTTTAATGTCTTTGGGTTGTGGTTTGAGGTCTTGAGGATCAAGTGCTGACATGGCGTGCTGGGAGTTATTTTCATTGTTGCAACATGTTCACTGGTTTCTTAATTGAACTTCTCCCAGTGTTGTTTGTTAATTTAAGGAAATGACTGTGGACCTGTAGGTGTACTAAAAGCATAACATCATCACATTTCAACCATCAGCCATTCTCACCAAGAGCTTTGTCATGGTGGGAGTTGTTGGGTCTTGACCTGAGATAACTTCTGTCATGACTTGGCGCTATATAAAAAAATTGAATTGAATTAAAAGCAAAAAATCTGCCAGTGTTTTTACAAACCACTTTTGTCCCAACATGACAATACCAGCGGTAGTTTTTGTTGTCACGCTGGTTGTGTGGTTGACTGACTCGGGGCCATGAACAGGATTTTTATAATATAGAAGCCATGACTCCATAGTCCCCCCAATACAACCCCATCAAAAATTTTACATTTTATTTATTTGTTGAACTATATTTTCTGTATATCTTTATCTTCCTGCATTGTGGTCTAAATGTTTCAACGTCCTCTCTACGCTGCCAGGTATGTATTCTGAAAATACTAAATCCCTTTTATTATGGAGTCATTTATTTAGTTTTCTACCTAGAAACAGTCCAATTTTAGGATATAGTATAAAAATACCCTCTTTACACACACAAACACCCAAATTCAATATTAGCTGCAGCGCTCTATATCTCTCTCAGACAAAGATCTTGAACTTGATGAAACTACCAGACTAAAATTGTACATCAGTTTATGGAGATGCAAACAGAAAAGTGTTTCAGGGTTAGGGCTCAGGGGGGAAGACAGTTCACAGAGCATTTTCCTAATAACAAAATGTTTATTTTGAGGTATAACTAGTTTTTAATCTTTACATCAAAAGATTTTTTAGATTCAATTTTGTCATGTCAACATATCCATGAATCCAAAGGCCAACTCATGAATCTGCAATATTTTGGTGTTTGTATTTTTGTTATTTCCGGCTGCCATTTGATTCCATTTTTTTTAATTATGGCATGAAAATCAGTTAACAGACTCTGGAAACTTGGTTAAGTTGTGTAATTCATCAAAGTGAAGTCTGCTCTGATTTTACACATGATTCTTTTGAAGTGGAAGAAACTGTCCCCAAACCTCTACTTTCCCTTTTAATAAAATACTTGTATTTTGTGTCAAGTAACCATTAGTCAAGTATTAACTAAACACATATATAATACTTCTATTCCACTATGTTTCAGATGTTTATTCTTCACTTAGTTACATTTAAGAGCAAACATTAGATGTTATAAAATGTGATGCTTTGTTGTGGATTCAACTATACAACAGAATAAAATGGGTTAAAATGTGCTCCGCTCAACCAGCTACAACATTAAAATGCTGCTCTTAATGTGTCAATTACACAATAATCCAATATTATATGTCAATTAAGAATATAACATTCTGAAAGGGACCAATCTGCTTAATAAATATTTGGACTTTTGATACTTTCTGATAACATGTTTGTACTTTACTAAAGTGTTGAACTGGTGATGGGAGTATTTTGATATTGTTTTTTAATTTGTTGTATTGGTACTTTTACCTATTTACAGATCTAAAACCAAACACAGAAGAAAACTAAAATATGACACATGAGCAATCAGCTAAATCCTGTTCCTCGTATGTAAAAACATATTAAATCATGCGTGACTGGTAACATCTTTGAAACAAATGATTTCCACCATCAGCTTTGATAAGCTTACATTTAGACTTTGTACCTCAACTGATTAAGATTTTGTTTTTGCTCCTGTAGATTTTTGTTGATAAGATGAATTTCAAAACTTTTTTCATGTAGTTGTTTTGTTTGAAAACTAAAGTCAAACTTCTTGAATGTCCAAACTTAACTAATTACCAGGTAAATAAAAGTTAAGTAAAAGTGAAAGCTTCAGTAAATTTAGATCACTTTCAGTTTTACTTTGTGTGACTTGATGAGTATACGCCAACTTATTGTATTTATTTGGCAGCCATCTTGTCTTGTTGCTGATTCAGCCTCTGACACTTTGGCTGCTGTCTGTCCCAACACGCCTCGCTCTCTGCTGCTTGCTGGTTTGGCTGGTGAATATTATTGGATGTCCATCTGACCTCATTATAAGTGCGTTACCACTGGCAACCAGCTTGGAGAAGACTGAGGGAGGGGGGGTTGGAACCGTTGCATCATGGGATAGAAACCTGACCTCTCTTTTTTTTTTTCTTCCCTTTTTTCCCTCGTCTCTCAGGGGACACACACGCACAAATGCACATGTGTGCACGTGCACACATGCAGCACATGCATCCGCAGTCACATGCACACACACTTATCCTAAACAAAGAATACATTAGAGAGGGGAACCAGGATGTCGAGCCTCTTTAATCTGAATCTGAACAACAATACAACATTTGTTTATGTCTGATTGTAAGGAACAAAACATAACAGCAACATGTGCAGACACAAACACACACACTGGACACTACTGTTGAATAAAATCAATCCTGTGTCTCTTCATGATCAGTTTAGTATTGTAATTTCAAGTTTGAAGGTCATTTTGTATTTTAACTATAAGGTTGGAGTTCAGGACTTTTACATATAAGTTTGTACAAATTAACATTTAAGCCCTCATCAAGTCAACTGCTGATTAAGCAGCAGGTAAATCTCTCTGTATTTCGCAGTATACTGAGTTTTTAAATCTGGTGTCTGTAGTGATGTTACTGCGCTGGCAACCTGTTAGTAATGAAGTGATGGGGGAAATAACCGTAGCGACTGAATGTAAATGTAAATGTAAATGCTCCGTATTTGTATGGCGCCTTTCTAGTCTTTTCGACCACTCAAAGCGCTTTTACACTACTTCTGCATTCACCATTCACTCACATTCATACACTGAGACTAAGTGCTCAAACAGAAACTAAACTCCACACACATTCATACACTGGTGGAACAGCCGCCAGGGGCCATTCGGGGTTCAGTATCTTGCCCAATGACACTTCGACATGCACCCTGAGGGAGCTGGGGATTGAACCACTGATTTTCCAATTAACAGCCAACCCGCTCTACCTCCTGAGCCACCGCCGCCTCACTGAGTAGGCTACAGCAACTAGGTGTGTTCCATTTGACATGGGAAGTTAGAATTTCTGAGTTCCCTGTTGGAAATTTCAACTGGAACACCCCCCGTTAAGTCAGGTGAAACTCACCAACCCCAACCTCAAAATCCAAGACGGCTACTCCTGGAATCAACCGGAGTGAAAGCTGTAAAAATTTACTGTTTATCGCACTTCTGTCTTATTTGTATCTCATTAAATACAGTCCGGTCCAACTTTTATCTGTAGACATGTTGCTACAGTGTTTTATGTGTGCTCATATCTTTTGTTGTACTGGAATGCGGTCAACTCAGGAGTGACTTCATTCCCAGCTCGGACCTCCAAGGTAAAATGGAACGCACCATATATGTCATAAGGACGTGTTGACAGTGTAATTACTCTCACTGTCAGAAGGGGAAGACGTAAGATTCACACTGCATGTTAAAATATTACTTTGCAGATCTACAGTATAAAACTGCCTGAACCAGCATCTATCTGCAAGCCTTTTATCTGTTTATGTTGGGTTTACAGCTGTATTTTATGTCTAACGTCATATTAGTGTCATGAGTTGTGTGTATGATAATGTGTTGAATTTATTGTGTCTTTCAGTTCTTCAGACGTGCGTCTTTAATTTTGCATTTCCGACTACCTACCTATGTGTTCAGTGTGTTTGTGTCCATATACTATATGGGATATGCTTCCCACAGTATTTATAGTACGTTGTTTGGTGTACACTTTTGCGTTAATACAATGTAATTGTGTCCCGACTCCCATCTCTGTGTTACATTTTGTGTTTGTGTGTTCATATATGGGTTACGGTTACAGCATATAGGTTGACATGTCACGTTTTTCATTTTGTGTGTCTGTGTTCGTGTTTTTTGACGTGTACATTTATGTCTACGAGTCGTCGTCAAATCTTTCTTTCGTATATTTTGTGTTTGCACTCCTTTTAAATTTTACTGTCTTTGTTCGTGTCCGTTTGTTTAGATTTACTCTGCCTCAATGTTCCTGTTGATGTATGGCATTATTTATATGGACGTGTACTCTTATGTGTGTGTGTGTGTGTGTGTGTGTGTGTGTACATGTGGCTGCATGCACTCGTGTTTGAGTATGTGTGACTGGATGTGTACCAGTTAGCCTGTAATTTTGTGTGTCTGTGTATATTCTCGTGTGTGAGTGGGAGGTGTATATATGTGGGTTTGTGGAATGTTTGTGTGTCTGCGTGTTTGCGAGTAATTTTGTGTATCCTCAGTGTGTGTGTGTTTATTTATGTATGAAGTGAGCATTATCTGCAGCTGTATGTGTGTGTGTGTTCATATATACAGTGAAACACACAATGCCTTCATCTCTGACATAACTGGTTACCATGCATACTGTGCAACTCTGACTATTATGGGGTGTTCTTTGTTTTGTCACGATGTGCCCTGGTATGGAATGGG
>JAPMOB010207701.1:0-10373 GCA_029875015.1 Lepomis gibbosus
TGGACAGGGTTTCGCAATGGCCACAAGCAGCTCCCTCGAGAGCTGCTCGGGCGTGCTCCATCCCCAGACATGAGACACACGGCTCATGAGAATCTCCTTCCATAAGAAAACGTGGACAAGGGTCAACACACTTACCGAACCGTTTGCCAGACATCTTCCAGGTAACAATCTTCTGCTTCTTTAGAACTGGAGCTTTTCTCAAACATACAGAGCGCCTGCTGAATAGAAAAAAGTTAATGAGTATTTCGTGCCTGTGTGCTTATATATGCCTCCGGTTACACCGTCACATCCTACCGTTCTAGCAACAGCCAATAGGATTGGAGTAGTTTCATTCACATTCAGACCTGCTACGCCTAGAGGCGTTCCCATAGTGTCGTAACCGACGCAGTTTGAGTTCCCTCGAAGGGGAACTGCAATATAGGTAAGAGTCATAGTTCAGGTGTCCTTAGTAAATTTGATGTCTCATAGTGTTATATTTTGTTGTGGTGGATTATATAAAATAGTAAAACAGGTAATCAATCCATCCACCATCAACTGCGTACAGGGTCACGGGGGGCTGTAGCCAATCCTGACGTCGAACTTAAGGTGGGGTACACCCTGGACAGGTCACTCACACCTGGGAAGAAGCTGGAGCACCCGGACAGAACCCACGCAGACACATGAGGAACAAAACAGGTAATGAGCAGGGGCGCTGGAAGTCAGTCGCAGTTGTGGGTGCTGAGAGGAAGTTAGCCTAAATAGTGACGCAATAATAAATGCTGTCTGACATTAATACTTTTGTTTTGTTGGTAAACGTGAACAATTATTTTTGAAGCAGCCGAAGCAATTAAAAACACTGAACTAATGTATAAAAACAACAAAGAGAGGATGAAGGATGGATGCGGGTAGGAGATATGATCCACATATAGGTTATTATAACATTAGATTATTATAATAACGGACAGTGAGGATACAACTCTGCTACTTGAGCCCTGCATGCCCCCTACATCTCTGACTTGATACAGCTTCATGCTCCAACCCGTAGTCTGAGGTCATCAGGTCAGAGGTTGTTAGTGGTCCCCTACACTCATTTTGAAACCAGAGGGGATCGTTCATTCCAAGCAGTGGCACCGAGGCTGTGGAATGCTTTGCCTACCTCTCTTCGCTGTGTGAATTCTGTTGATTCTTTTAAAGAACAACTGAAGACTCTGCTATTCAAACTGTTTTTTAGTTAGACGTGGGGTTTTTATGGTTTTTGTTCTATGTCTTCCATTTGTATTTCAATTTTTCTTATGCTTTGTATTTTAATTTTTGTGTTACATTTTATTGAGAAACGCTTTGTGATTTTTGTCTGTGAAAGGCGCTATACAAATAAATTTTACTGACTTACTTACTTACTTATTTCATACAGAGGAGTGTATTTGATGTACCGAAGCACATTCACACCGTGACAGCTATCAGTCTGTTTGTCACTTGTTACTACACTCATACCACATTACACCAAATAATTATACAATGTTACAATCACACTCATAACCATGTCGGCCTACTCGTATCCCAGGCTTTTCTATCTAATGATTTTAGCCGAAGAACCTCAAACAATGCAGAAAGCCAAAACGGTAGCTGTACAATGCACATAAAAGACGGCTGAAACGGCAAATATGTATCATTTCAATAACTTTAATTCTTACAACTGCTGAAGTAATGGGTGATGGTAAATACTTTATATTAGACAAAAAGAAAACCGGCCAACTTAAGCTAAATATACTAAACATCAAAGCAACCACAGAAATGATGCACAGGGGAGAGAGAGAGAGTGACAAGACTTGCAGTAACAAGTCCCCAACAGCCTCAGGACAGCAACACCAACTCAAACAGACCAAACCAAATTATCAACAAGCAGAAAGAAAAATATATTGAATACTGGAAAGAAACAACCAAAACACAAAGGACATCACAATGTTATCTGACCCTAAAAAGAGAATTCACACTGGCAAATTACCTTAGTACAATAAAATGTCCTAAACTAAGAAAAATATTGACCTTTAATAGAACAATCCTGGTGTGAATGGACCTCGGCACACTAACTCAGTCCTCATAAAGTCTCTTAAGACTGGGGGCCAATCTGCTGGGTTATGTTTTGGAGCAATAACTGTTGCATTCCAGGTGCTGATGCTGGTTGTACATCTCTGGCTATGCTCGTACTGTCTGAAGCTGCCTGTAGTTCAGCTGGGTCTGTGGGACTTGCTAAAGACATCTGGACTGGGTCTGTGCATCTTGGAATTTTTTTTGGAGAGTTTTTGTGTCAGTCTGCCCCTACATCAGGCCCATTGAAAATGGCTCCCCCGGTTTTATATACATATATTTTCAAATATAAAAAAATAGGGCTGAACCAGAATCAATGCTTCGATGGGCAGAGCCTGATTCAAATGTCAATCTCACAGTCAAAGCTTTGCAGCGAAACAAGGATCATGCCATTTTGGTGATGTGGGGGTGCTAAACATCTGATTTTACATAGAACTACCAGTTTTTTCGCAATAACTTAATATACAGCCTATTACAATATTCATTTCAATGTTTAATGCTGTAAATAGACCTGTAAAAAGAGTAAAACTTTCAATAAATGTTTTGTGTGTAAATAAATCCAAAATTGTAACCCTAACCCTGGGTCGCATGTGTATGTGTGTAGTGGCAGAAGAGGCCAAGCCCCAGCTTCACCGGTGTTGTGCCAAGTGGTCCGCACCTTGCGGGACTTTTGGATAATTTATCACCATTAATGAACCACACAAAGAATATTTTATTGTTTTTAAATAGCCGGCTACTTGAAATAGACCTACGAGGAACCGCAACATGCATGCAGTTGTCAGCAGCATGGAATGCAAGCAAAACTCTGCACAAGACCGGTGAATGACAGGTGAGAGAGAAAGAGATGAAAAGGGCTATAGTCGCATCATAGTGTTGAGTGTCTAAACTGCCTGAATTCTAGCAGAAGTAGAAGAAGAAGAAGAAGCCCAAACATAACATGAAACTACCCCCATCTTCCCCAAGTCCCAAGGAGTCACATGAATACAACTTAGACTACTGTTAAAGAATGAATACTGGATTTATTTATGACACAGTGAAACAAACAGTGATAAACTAAATTGCACTTCAGGGTGAGTCAAGGCCAAAATAACAAACAAAACACCTCTAACTAGAAATCAGCGCTAACCTATCAAACAAACAAATGAAAACCAACCACAAACAACTGACCTCCCTAACTAAAGTAAACAGGAGAAAAGAAGAGGAACAGAACTGGTGACCCACCCCTACATAAACAAAATCAAACTGTGGCCTGTTGAACTGTAGCCTGAGAAGAGGAAGATGCCAAGATGCCCTTGTGTGTCAGCCACTGCCATCTTCTTCACTCCTGCTCCTGAGTAGCCAGTCATCTGCCACCAGCTGGAACCGCAGCCACCATCCTCCATCCACCATAAAACGAGCAGAAACTTAAGCCAGCAATCACAATGACGTTATGGCACAGACCTATTTACATAAGAAACAGGACAGGAAACAGAACAGGTAGCAATAAACACTGACCAAATCTCAAAGTATGAAAACAGTCTTAACAGCGTCCATCCATTCAAATATTTTTTTATTCTGCTTTCCCGTCATAACGGGATAATTACCTCATGATCTCAGGATAACAAACCACAGCTGAATACAAGGGTCAGCAGGTGCATTTCATTAGGATTTCAGAAAACTTTCAGTGTCACTGGTTTGCTCAGTTGATAGAGCACAGGACTTGTAATCCAAGGATTTTGTGTTTGACTCTGACTCTCGATGACTTTTTTTTTTCTTTTGTGTTTTTTTAGTATCCTCTTCAGCAAAGTTGTTATGAAGAGATTCATGTTCTGTCGGAGCGCAAGGCTCCGGCAGATGATGGGAGGCAGACTCTGTGTTTACATTGAATATGCTTGGTGCTCAAACACAGTCAAAGTGGACTCTCTTTCACAAATGTAGGACTTTTTATGTGAAGATGAAAACCATATCATCACTATCTTGTAGCAGCTGTTAACCTTCTCCCAGAAGAAAACAGGGAAAATGCAGTGAAGAATTGGCTATTTCCTTGGAGCCTGAACTATATAACAGTGGTGAATTTAGAATTGGCTCTATGCCATCCCAACTTGGGATTCCTTACTAATTCTTCAGTTACGATGGTTCTATAATAGCTTATTAACCATCCTAAGAGCAGTTAAGCTGGGCATACACTACATGACTTTAGAAATCTTGTTTTATTCCAACTCACACTGTAAGAATAAATTGTCTGCAACGTAGACAGTGGGTGCTCACCACTGGCGAATTGGCCATCAGGAGAGTTGGGACATTTCCCAGTAGCCTGCGGGCCATTTTGGCCTGCCATTAATTGTCAACTTGACTTGACAGCAGCAATAACATAGCAAGCTTTTTTATAATCCAACAAGCAGAACAATCAACGCATCCACCGTGTCTGTGTTATCTCTCTCTCTGTTTCAATGCCGGTGTTAAGAGCTTCCACAGAGCCGGCCACATGTTTAAGGCTTGTCTGTGTGTATAAAGCTTTTTCATACAGGGAGCGATCCTCCTCCTATGTGCTCTTTTGGATCTGCGGGGTCTCACTGCGCTCCTCCTGTGTACCGACCTTTTTATATAGGCTAAAGTCTATGGTACAGACAACTAGGCAAACAAGTGCTCCGCAAGGAAACACTTATGTAACCATGGCAACAGCTTCTGTGTTCTTCAGAACTCTGCAACAGTATTTTCTTTATAGAGAAGGACTATAGAAAAAATTAAATAGAAGAAATTACTGAATATAGATGTGTTTATTTTGTGCGGTTTGCTTTATGGACACCAGTGACTGAACACTCTAATCCGTTCAGTAATTGGTTAAATGTTCAGGACAGATTTGAAGTTGCTATGGCCAGCCTGATAGGAGTAGTCCATTGTAGCATAAAACATGACATTTCCTTTTGCCAGCAGGTGGCACTATGACTTTGATAGCAGATGGATGCGTTGAGGGCGGGACTCTTATTATTCACATCAAATTTGGTGCAGATGTCAGCATGTATACTGAAGTTACAACAACTTCCTGTTTCTTGGAAAATTGTCGATTTTTAAGGCCATGCCACAGGCATACTCGCTGACAAAAATTCACCGTTTGTACAACTTTTAATCGACAATGGGTTTCGAGTGCACATTCAATTGGACTAATTCGTTAGGAGGAGTTTGTTAAAGGAAGTTCTGTGTGTATGTGAACAGTTATGTCTCTTCATTCTGTCCAGTTAATTGTGATGTGCCTCAGGGGTCTGTCTTAGGACCCATTTTATTTTCCTTGTACCTGCTTCCCCTTGGACACATTTTCAGAGACATGGTGTTTCTTTTCATATTTATGCTGATGACACACAGATGTATTTGCCGATCAGATCCACTGACCCTGGTATGCTGAGTTCACTTACCGACTGTCTCTGTGAAGTCAAAATTGGATGTCAAATAATTTTCTCCAGCTTAACTCAGACAAAACTGAGATCCTAGTAATTGGGTCCCAGCAGATGGCAAATACTGCCATCTGCTAGTTCCCTTGTGAATCATGTTAAGCCTGTTGCAAAGAATCTTGATGTCTGGTTTAAGTTTTGAGCAACACACCACAAAGCTAGTGCAATTATGTTTTTACCAGCAACGAAATATATCTAAAATACGATCTACGTTAACTTTTAAGGATACTGAAACCATTTTATTTTACACTCCTTCATCTCATCACGCCTGGATTATTGCAACAGCCTTTTCACTTGTTTAACCCAAAAATCTATTGATCAACTCCAGACTCAGCTGCCAGGCTTTTAACCAGAACTAAGAAATATGACTAGATTACCCCTGTTCTAGCTTCATTACACTGGCTCCCAGTATGTTTTAGAATTGCCTTTAAAAATGTTTTAATCACTTTTAAAGCTCTTCGTGGCCTCTCACCTTGTTATATTTCTGACCATTTAGTCCCATAGGCACCAGCACGTACCTTGAGATCCTCGGGCAGAGGTTGCTGTCAGGGCCCTGAGGCTCTGGAACAGCCTGCCTGAGGAAATCAGGTCGGCTGAGTCAGTGAACTCTTTTAAGTCCCTTCTTAAAACATACTTCTATAGGAAGTATGTTTTCTTAAAGCTTCTTAAAACATACTTATATAGGAAGTATGTTTTAAGAAGGGAATTTCCTGATTTTATATGATGTTATTTTATTTTATTCTTGTCTAGCTTTGTTCCTGTTATTGATTACCTGATGTGTTTCAGCTGTGTTTCCCTCCCTGCTTGTTTGCCTGTGTATATATAGCTCTCAGTTGTATTCAGTGTTTGTGACATCCTTATCTGTGCTGAGTGTTCTGTCCTGTCCCTGCGTTTTTTTGGATTATTTTTTGGATATTACCTGCTCTTGGATTCTTTCCTTTGGATTATGGGTTTTTTCATTCGCTGCTGTGCTCCCAGCGTAAGTTTTTGTTTAAATAAATCTTTTGAACTGCGAACACCTTGTCTACAATCGTTTAGGTCCACACCTTGGTTCTCTGCTTGTGCACATTTATTTACAAATGTGTATTAATGTATGAACAATCCCATCCCATACCCAAGCTGTTTCTACAAAATTGGGAGCAGGAAATTGTCGAAAATGTCTTGGTATGTGGAAGCATTAGTTTGTTTCACTAGAATGTAGGGGCCAAGCCCAACCCCTGAAAAAAAACACACTGTTTCAGGGTGGGATCATCTATGATTGACTAGTCGTTACCATGGCAAACTGTCAATCAGGCTAGAGCTGTAAATTTAACCTGCGCCGTTGAAAAACCTTATTAGGAGTTGGCTGTTCACTTTCTCTGGGGAGTACATTTAGTTTTAAGACTTGTTCACTAGACAAAGTTACCAGCCCTGTTAAAATGACAGGTTGCACCTAGCAAGCAAGCTAGCTCCACTCACGGCCATTAGCTCTGCCATCCGTCCAAATATGGTCACTTCCTGGAACTTCCTTGTTGCAAAAACTCAATATGGCGGCGACCTATCGGCCAAACTTGAGACTTCAAAACGGCAGTCCACAAACCAGCAGGTGACGTCACAATGACTACGTGCATTTCTTATAAACAGTCTATGTGTACAGGTTAGCTTTGTTTAACTAATACTTACTAACCCTCTCAAGGTTTATTATCCTCTCACAAGTAATATTGTACCTTTAATGCTGCATTGCCCCCGCCACTAGTCAGCAGGGCTACTTTCTAAGTGGTTCTGCTCCACTGCTCTAATCACATGTAACATTAGAACTTATCTTCATAATATCCTCATAAATTAAGCATCTAAACTAAGCATCTCGTTTATAGTAAATTATCTGTGTGTTTTCTTGCCAGATTTTTTGCTGTGTCAGTAACCCCACAATTTCATGGGGAGCATGAGGGAGAGAGAGAAGGAGAAGGAGACGGACAGGGAGACAGATGGAGAGAGAGAGAAAGGGAGCGAGGCAGAGGGATAGCAGCTCATGCAGCAGCATTGATCAAGCAGCTCTAATTCTTCATTCTCTCATGTTGGACTGAGGGCAGACTGGACTGGACAGTGACTCACTATCACCTCTTGAGGCACTAGTGATGTATACAATATTTCTCCAGGGAGTGCAGTAGTGCCAGCACCAACTGTTTGTTGGACTTAGCAACAGTAACTAATGAGGGCAGGGCTTAGATAAGGGTCAATTATAATCATTAAATTGATACATAAACTACATAACATAACATAAACTAAAACTGGCCATATAACAAAATTGAATAGATTGATGAAGTCAGCCTCAATTTACCAGCAAACATGTTTGGGAAACTCTGAAAATGAAGGGATTTATTGCCAGAACTATGCAGTGTTTGGAACTATTGGTTGCTGCATGTCACGCATTGCTTCCACCTTTTTCGATTACAACATAAGTCTATGGAAGTATGGGACTGCGGTTATTTAACAATTTGTATCTTTTGCTTGCATCTGTCACAATTGTTAAGCAACCAGAAAAACTCTGTGGCCCTGATGGGCAGTCCGTCATTGTCTGGAAGACAAACAGCTGGACAAAAAGATAAAACTATGTCTGAGCAGGCACTGGATTTTGGTTCTTAACTTTAGTTTTCCCCTGAACAGCATCAGAGCTGTTCTGAAAACACTGCTTATACTTAAATGTCTTAATGCATTTCATGTTCCCACTCAACCTATATCAGCAACGCATAAGCCATATAAACTTTTCTTTAGACTATCTATCTATCTTAAGACTATCTGTTTTGCTCATAAACACAAATTGGCATCTCTTGGCACCTCTCCTTCTTGGCACTTTAACATACTGTATTTCTTCAGTCTCAACTCTTGAACAAACTGATAGGTGATTTGAAAAGAAAGTTTCCCACATTCCTTCATGACATGACATGCACTCCAATTAGCCCCTTAAATTCCCCTCTGAAATTTCCTTTGCAGTGCAGCATGCATGATTCACAGGGAGAGACTTTATTTGTCTTTATCTGTCTTTATTCTTCATCTACTTGGTGCTTCATCTGTCTCCACTCCACATCTCCTGCCTGATTGCCATTAGCTGATAATCGTTGAGATGGTGTTTGATTTGAAAAACTCTCAACTTAAGTGCTGTAAATAGTATTTAAATGGCATCTGGTCTCTTTACAGCGCCTCGGGCACCGAAACCATCACCAAGACACTGCTGTACTGTGCATGTCAGTGTGCGTGCGTGTGTGTGTGTATGTTTGAGATAGTGTTCAATTTGCATAAGCCACTGAGATATTATGCAGTGTGTGTTCATTGTGGTTGGCGGAGCATAGCTGCATGCTTGTCTGCAGTCTGTGCGTCTCCATGCTGACAGGTCCATCTTAAATCATGCTGCGGTGAATCTCCTCCAAACACAGTGCCAACAGCATTCAATTCACAGAGAAAAAAAAACAACCCACAGTGCCCATCAAGACTGCTGCATGTTTACCTGCTTTTATACATACTTCAACACAACTTTTATTTCACCCAGCTCCATCCACCCTTCAGATTTCTTTCATGTTCGGGCAGTATATGAGACTGGATATGTCTGACCCTAGGGCGTCTGGAGACCAGGGGCCTCATTAAAAAACTGTGCAGAAGATTCATGTCAAAAGGTTGTGTATGAACAATACACAAAGTGGGTACGCACAAAAAAATCTCATTTATAATATACAGTGTACATCACACACTGATTTCCCTTTACAAAAAACAATCTCCAAATTTGGCAGAGGTGACTGAGCTGCTTGTCCCACCCTTTAAAGACCCAGAGTTGCCTAAATTTTCAGGGAAATTCTCGTTTTCCTGGTCATAGTTTTTTAAAGCTTAAAATCAAGGGTAACTGGCCTTGGATTAAGATACTTGAAGACGTTTCGCTTCTAATCCAGTCTTCTTCAGACTGTCAGGGAATCCGAGCTATTTAGGCCGCATCCCAAAACAAATATGATCTCCGTCCACAGCAGTGTTTTAGCTAAGGAGCTGCTAAAGAGTTGATCTCTGTCTATTTTAAAACGACTGAAAGCACACATCTAGTGGTGGTTCATGTACACTGGGCATGCGTGTGCCTGTGTAAACATGAAGCAGATGGTCTGTAATGTTGTTACAGATGATTTGGCAAAAGAGTAAGAAAGAAATACAGACACACCAGATATTTTTGAATGTACCAATAGCAAACTGGGACTGAATGTAAGGAGTTAAAACCAACTGTGGCTGCGGAAAACAGACTGACAGTCATCACAAAGTAAACGGCAACATGCACAGTACATGTAGGCTATAAGTGATATTTGCACGGTACAAATTATTTTTAATAAAAATACCAAATCAAAAACTATGTCAGTTACCATTGTGTTTATGCTTTGCATGACTTACCCAATTAGAGAGCCAAATGTGAGTGTCTGCGTCATCATTTCTAAAGATCCACACTAAAACACTGCCTGGAGTTTTAAAGGTTCAGTGTGAGGATTCCTGAGGATCTATCGACAGAAATAAAATATAAGATCCATAACTATGTTTTCAGTGATGTGTAAAGACCTTAAATAATAAACCATTATGTTTTTATTACTTTAGAATGAGCCATTTATATTTAGATAACCGCGGGCACCCCCTTCCATGGACGTCGCCACGTTGCATCACCATGTTTCTGTAATAGTTGAGAACGGACAAACAGCACTACAGAATGCTTTTCGTCACTGAGTTGTTCTTGTTCTACTTAGGTAGAATTCAGGCAGTGCAGAATACATATGTTAGAAGAAGAAGTAGTAATAATAATAATAAATCCTGGACTTGACTGCAGCTTTCGACACTGTGGACCACAACATCCTCCTCCACCGTCTAAATTCCACTGTCGGAGTTTCT
>JAPMOB010207702.1:0-10930 GCA_029875015.1 Lepomis gibbosus
CTCTGTCTTGTTGCAGCAAAGACGGAGCGACTTTCTGCTCTTAAGTTTATTTCACGCACAGTCAAAGGCTTCACCAGGTTAGTCGTGTCGTCTCTTGGCAGCAATTATCTAACGTCGCAAATATTGCATAGCGCACTGTTGCATCAAGCCACACTTGATTTTCTCCACGTCTTTTACATCCACGAGCCACGTTTCTGTGCGTAACCGGCGTGAGCTATTGTTTACATCACCACAGCCAATTTTAGATGTGGGCACAGCAAGAATGCTGCATGGTTATTGGCTCATTGGCGAAAACAAGAACCTTTTAGTATCGAACTTTGGTACCGAAAGACAAGAAATTTTTTGATACTCGGTGGTATTGAAGCAATTCGGTCGGTGCCTAAAAAGTATTGAACTCGATACCCAGCCCTATTGTTTACACTATAGCGATGCAAGGCAGAGGCAGCCAGCTTTAGCAGTGATCCGCAGCTATTTGCTTTGTAACGTTCAATATACAATTATTATCGTTTTACCAATACTCTGGTACACAGCTTCTTATTTGGTCTCAGTCTCTGTAAATTACATGACCCACATAATATACAATAAGGCACAACAGTGGAAGCCCCCTTCACTGAAGAAATGTTACTATCGTCTAATTGTTATAAAGTGTGGCAACAGTCTCATTTATAATCAGTCCAGCTCCCGTTTTCGTTATCATCCAATGATTTTCTGTGCTCACATTGCTGAGCCTCTCTTGTGAAAGACACACATATAGTTACCGAAAAGTTGCATGCGAGCTAAAGGTGATGTGTCACATCAGCTAAATGCAGTAAGTGTAACGTTGAATGGATTGGTTGAAACTGATAAAAATATTAGTTATGCAGCAGTCAGAGTCTACAGCATATTGTGTGAAGCTGTCTCCTGGTGTGTTGAATTTTAGTCGTTCATGGGTTTGAGCATGCGTGCGAACACACCTGGTTGCAATTTAAAAAACGCATCACTAGTGGCTACTGAAAACTATATTTTGCCCCTTTAAAGGGGCATTATGGAGTTTTCAGCGGCCACTGGTGGTGGCCATAAATTTGCAACCAGGCGTGCGCTCGTATGCGTGCTCGCTTGAACTTATGAGCGAGCATAATCCGAAACACAACCGCTTTCACACAGAAATCCTGCAATAAACGCTGAAACACCAGCATGCAGGCTGTGGCTTTTCTCCTGCTCTGTTACTTCAATGTTACTCCTGGAAAAAAGGCAGCATGACAGCGGCTATTGACAGGCAGGGAGACATAGTTTTATCAGTTGAAGCCGGAACTAATCCATGCTGGTTACATGATCACGGTATATTTACTGCATTTAGTGGACTGCTATATCGTAACACATAACATTTAAAATTTTTCCACAAAATTAAATTTAGTTAAAGGTCCCTTGAACACATGGTTTAATTTGTGTTTTTGACAAAAAATCTTAAATCTTTCAAATTACTGTAAAAAAAAAACCCAGTAATAATTAATGGCAGACTACACTGGCAAAATCAAAAACAGGAAAATTTCAAATTCAAACTCATTCTAACAGTTTTAAGGGAAAATTGAGTGCACAACGATAAAACTGGCTTGCTTACATTGCATTTCATTTGAGGTAGTACTGATTAAAAATGGATTTGCTTAGAGTGAGGACTCTGACAGGGCAAGGTCATAGAGCAGTGGCACCATGTTCCAGCAGAACTTGTATTCTGAGCCTTTCCCATATTGTCCACCCAACAGTTAATCAGGTGCCCATTCAGTGCTGCAGAGAACACCCAATGATTCATACTGCACCATCCATCAAGTTGATTCCTCTGACTTCATTTCCTGTTTCACTCCTGACAACTTGCCAATTCCTATGACCTCATTTCCTGTCTTAGTTCTGCCATTGTGCCAATACCGCTGCCATCAGACATTTGTGCTACGGTGACATCTGACAGCAAGGGCAGTGCGCTGTACATTTGGTTAACATGTACTAACATGGCCAAACCAGTCCTGAACAGATAAGCGCCAGATTATTACAATCTTTTTTTTCTGTGTGTGTGTGTGTGTGTGTGTGTGTGTGTGTGTGTGAGTAAGAAAAAAAAGAGAGAGAAATATTTAAAGTTAAACAGAGTTCAGTCGAGTTGAGGTAAGCAGGATGCAGTGGAAGCAGGAGAGTGAGAGTTTGGGGAGCAGGCTGGCTGGCTACATTAAAATGGAAGTAAATCTTTAATGAGACCCCATCAGAGTCCTATATACACTATACGTGTGTATAATCTCAAAGGGTACCTTTGCTATATTTCAGCCTGGACCATATTTCTCAAGGTTTTGTGCCTGTGTTTAGAAATTGGTCCAGCATTGAGCAAGTGCGCTGCAGTCGGCAACAGCGAGACTGGGCTGCAACGTAATCCTTGCAGGCAATTGCATGCTGTCAAAGTACGTCCACTTGTTTTTGCCACTGACACTGTTTTTGTGTCTTACAACACTGTGGCAATGATCCCATGACATAGACCCGCCAAAGCCACTAGACTGCATTGATAGAAACAGTAATTTTACCTCAGAGAACACAGGAGTTGCTGATGTAACGCAGCCTTGGTCGGTTAGTTTGTTTGTGTTATTGTGTGGCTTTGGTGTTTTAAAGGGTTAAAAACAGTAATTTTACCTCAGGGTAAAGGGTTAAAAACGCCAAAGTCACACATTAATACAAACTAACTGTTCAACGCAGCAGTAGACCAAAGAGTTTAAATAACTGTTTTTGTCAAGGGAGTCTTGTGGTTGTGACGAGCAATTTCGCAACTGTTTCTGGATAAACAAAAAGGATCTTCCTCTTTAAAAAAAGGTCCATCTCTGTAGGGATCCTTTCCATAATGATGTCAGATACTTATAATAACAATCTGATCCTGTTGGTGGTAAAAACAAGCACTTTAGTGGACGTACTCTGACGGGAAGCAATTGCCTGCAACGATTACGTTGCAGCCCTGTCACGCTGCTGCAGACTGCCGCACGCCCGCTCAGTACTGGACCAATTTTAAAAAATGCTGTCCCAACTGGTCACATAGAAGCAAAAACATGGGAAAATAGGGTCCAGGTTGAAAAATACTGAAGTCACTCTTTAAGTGCACATACCAAATGGGGGATTTATGTACTGATTTGAGGTTATGTAAGTGGGTCAAACTGAACCTGCAATGCTTCTGTAACTTATGAGAGAGACAATGAGGTTTATGCAGGTAAAACAAGTGGTAGTGATATATGAAAGGAAAAAAGAAGAACTTCAGTTTCTCACCAGGTTGCCAACAGCTAGGACCCCCTCAAAATGTTCAGTCATCGGGTAGTGCTCCATGGCCATGAAGAGGGTGTTGAGGACAATACAGATAGTGATGGCCAGGTCAACAAAGGGGTCCATGACAATCAAGTAGACTACGTGCTTGATCTTCAGCCAAAAGGGAAAGCACTCCCAGATGAGGAAGACATTGGCAAATTTGTACCAACATGGAGGACATTTCCTCTGAGACTCCTCCAACTCTGCAGGAAGGGGTGAAGAGGAAAGACAACCAAAAAGGGTAAGAAAACCAGAACAGTTTGAAGTGAGTCCCCAAAGGCACACAAATGAAATATTTTTTTTCTCTCCAAATGTATTGGACCATAAATTTCCTGGTGAGTAATAGACACCATCTCTATCTGGATGTCTTGTCTGCATAAAGAAAATGGCAATTTGAGGTATAATTACTAACAGTATGTAGTACGACATCTAGCCCACAGCTGGCTTGAACTGTGATCATATCTCAGTCAGGTGAAAATTTAATGCAACTCGTACATCTTGCTAAGGAGGGAAAGAAACATGCACTGTCTGTACCCTCTAACAGTGTGTTGGTGACTACGCTCATCTGACTGTTGGCGCGGTCCTTTCCTTTGAAGGAGGAGTTGAGCTGATCCACAGACACCATGAGAGAGCCAGAGTGCTTCTTCTTAATCTCCACGTCAGTAGTCTGTACTCAGAGATAGACACAATGTCAGTCAGGGATGGTATTCACATGAACTCACAAACACCACACATTCATGATCTTAAGCTACTAAACGATAAATGATGCCATTGGTCTGCCCAGAAGGCTGACAACCAAATGTGATACATTTTTTAAGTTTTAAATCTAATCATCAAACTTTGTTTATAGTATATGATTCCCCAAAATTACCTGTACCTGTTGAATTTAAGGAATTCCTTCAACATATACACACTTCAAATTCATACTGTAAATTCCCAAATAGTTGTCTTAATTCACCACAGTTGAGGAGACAACCAGGTCTTTATTAAAACAAACCATAATTTGAGATGAACACTCTACTCAACTACAATTTCCCCTTTTCTCCATATATTATATTTTAGTAAGCGGCCATTATTGAAGTATTGGCTTTTGTTTGAGAATTTACGGTACACTTTCTAAATCCTTCATCGTGTACTGTGCATATCATAACTACAACTCCCAAGTAACAACATTAAAATGCATGCAATGGCATGCATGTCAAGAACAGAGGGGAATTCAAGACAGCATTTGCTTCTACACCATGCTACATTGTAAGAGAGGTAACAAGGTAAAAGCAGGTACATTGATTTGAGAATAAAAGAGGGGTCTACCATGCCAGCTAGAATGAGGAGAAATATCGTTATAGAAAAAAGGTTTGATTTGTTCTTGCACCATCCAGTGGCTCAGGAGCAGAGGATAAATGGAAAGAAAAGAAGGTCGAAAGAGAGTGAAAGTAAAAGAAAGACAGAAAGAAATAGAGGGGTAGATAAAAGCAGGACAGTATGTGCCTGCATGTGGAAAACCCCTCAGAATGAAAGGAGTAGAAGTAGGGACTGAGGTTTTCTTCCGGTTAAATGTTTTGGCCTTGTTTTTGTATGAATGACAATGACTGTGTATGGGTAAACGTGGTGATGGAATTGTCAGGGGAACTAAGGAGGGTTTATTTCATTTTGTGTTTGATATTAATCAATGAAATGAAAATCATGATGGTGGTAAGGCAGTGAGTTTGTGGATCCTGATTCAGCTGTTTAGTGACTTCTAGAGCTGTTAAAAAACAAGCAGCGCAAAAGGGGCATTAGATCAGGCTGGAAGTGTAAGATGAAATAATAAGACAATCTACATATTCAGGAGAAGAAAAGGGAGATTTTGAGTTTAGGGGAACAAAAGGAACAAGAGCCAAGGGGAAGAGGTTGTGAAGGAGATGCTGCAGAGACCGGGGCCACCATCATCATGCCTAAACTGTATTGGTGTCCCATGGACGTCCTTACACTGTCATCAGTGGCTGCCTTATCTATTTTCACCTCAGGCAGAAGACGTCTGCCGGGCCCAGGGCCGATGAGAGACACCACGCCATTGCAGTCCACTGTGCTGTTCCTCTTCCCTCCAGAGTGGGGTGCCAGTGGGTGGATGCGTGATGAGCCTTGGCTGTAGCCACTGTAGCTGTTGCGACGGTAAGGGATAAACAGAGAGCCTCGGCGGTCTTCGCTTTCCTCTACTGTACTGTGCTCATCGTCTGCAAACTCGTTCTCTGAGCCCATGTCCTTGGAACGACCTTTGAAGCTGAAGATGCTGCTCCGGCTGTTGTGGCGTGACATAAAGGGAGAGCCTGGGATGCTGAGGAGTGACTGGAGGGAGAGACAGATGCAGAGAGGGAGAGTTGAGGTGTTATTAAAAACAGCAGGAGTTAGTTGACGTGTAAATAAAAGGGGCAGACAAGGGGACGAGGGCAAATGGGGCAAAGAGTTAAATAAGAATAAATCAAGGACAGAGAGAAAAAGAAATGACTAATCTCAAGCAAATGGGAAAGGACAGGTTTCTTTCTTTTGTAGCAATATAAAATGTTGACTTCTCTGAGTGCCCCCCACCAAAGTTATTACTAGCTTTTGTGTCACATCCAGATACCAAGGCTATCTCAGATTTTCCCCCCTGTGTTTATCAGAAAATGAGTGATACAACAATGATAAAGATGAATGTAGAGCTTTTGTCGTAATTATGCTCAATCACAACATGAAAATTGCATCCTTGTAATGTACTGTAAAATGACAATGAAATTATAGAAAATTATAGTTCTGATAATTTCAAACGTAAATTGTCTTGTGCTTTTTTTGGCAAACAAACAGCTGAGTATCCTAGTGTGGGGTTAACTGAGCCTGTTGTTTTGTTCTATTCTCCAAGTACAGTGCACTTTTCTTTTGTTTAAAAGCTTGTACTATTTTGGTTTTACAGAAAAGTCCTCACATTCATTACAATGAAAGCTGTTTTAATCACACAATGTGTCATAAATGTGCAGAAAAAATAATGATTGGGCGGTCAACATACAAAACTTGACAAATTTTGCATCATCATTGCATCAATTTTGCATCATCATAGTCTAAGGCCACCAAACAAATAATTTTGCTGGATCTGACAGTCACCAACAGAGACAGTTTAGATGAGACATTTGAGATAAATCTTGTGTAAGAGAGCAAGTTGTCTCAAAATGCAACCCGATCTCTAGCCAGAGTGTACAACAGACTGGGCATTGAGTTAGAGAGGAGGAGGAGAAGAGTCATCTGCAACACCGCTGAAGTGGCAGAAAGAGTCTCAAGATGGCTTAGACTCAAGACAGCCGACGGAAGGATGGAGGAAGTTAACTCGCCTTTTAAACAAGCTTAGGCCTGATCAACCCCACCTAGGTCAAATTAAGGGTGGAAGTATGATGTTGAAACCCAAAACCTCCAACGATTCCAGGAACATCACTGACGATATGACCAGATGAAAGAAGATGTTTTTGTACATCGGAAAGCTGACTGATGACAATGAAAGACTGGTTCACAACCATGACATTGACAGCTTGGAGAGACAGGTTGGCAACTCAACTTGGCGTCCTCTATGAGGAGGAGATCGAAACTAAACTACAGAGAATCTCATGTAAACCTACAATGGGGAGTCCGCAAAGCAAGAATGAACAATTCAGTAAGAAGGCCAAGTGATGCCAATGTGGCAAAAACTAGGCTAGATGATCCACTAGACAAAAACACAGTGTCTGGAAGGAGCAGGACACCAAACCAACAGGGGCGAGACAAAAAATTCAAGCCATGACAACAATCACAGTAAGCTTGCTGAAGTGTTTGTAGTAGAAGAGGGAAGAGGAGTAACCAAATAACCTTTCTCCAAAAACTACATAGAGGCAACACCAGAAAGTAGCTCAAGACCGTAAGGTGCCAGTACATGCAGGCAGGAAAAGAGGACAGAGCACCGAGCTGTGGCTGAGTTGACAGGAAAAACATCACAGTTGTTCAGCTGACAGAGTGGCACCAGAGACAGCGTGGTGAAAACTTGCCAATCCCTTCAAGTTTACCAATGAGCTGCTGGGAAATAAATGCAGAGGTAAGTTGACATGCTCACAGGAGGAGAAAACCCATCATCTCAAGCTGACTTTTTGTGATCCAGCAAGAGAGCAGTGGTTGCAACGTACAGTGTACATGTACAGTTCGATGAGCCAGCGCTCCAGCTCAAATGGGTGAAGGGGGTGCATCCACAAACCACCAGGGTTATGGGACAGCACATGCACATTGCATATCTATGTAAAGTAAATGTCCAAAACTCTTGCTTCACCTGTGAAAACCGCAAGCCATTTGGAGAAGAGAGTAGATCAGATACCGAGGGTTTGGATACTGAAAGGGAAAAGAGCTCCAAGAAGGATTTCGACCAGTTCTGCACAATCTCAATGTTGAGCACTGAATCCATCAACATTGTTTCTCAACACCTTCAAGAATAGTTTAATTGATACATCAGTCCATACTGGCACCATATTCAAAATGCCAGGATGCCTGTGTATATAAAGGTGGTGACACAGCTTAAGGAAGCCAGAGAAAACAAGTAAAACCTTTTTGTCGGTTAGTGGTGAATGTGAATGCATACTGATAAAAAATAATGTCCCCAGCAGAACCAGTGACCTCATTACTGACTTCTACAACAGCTTTAGGAGGAGAATCTCCTCTGAAGTAGTTACACCGCACTGGTACAAGATCATGGTTGCAATACCTAAGTCTACCATCTCTGTCATCTTGTTTTCGCGGGCGATGAACATGATATCCCAAATCAGCAGAACCTAAAACTATTCATAAGGGCTTTTATATAGAACCTGAAAGTCACAACAGATCCCGTACTAGGCTGTAGATGGATTCTGCAGGGATTTGAGAGGCTGATAATGTGGGCCCAGATGAGCTTCAAATCATTAAAGCCCTGATCTCTGGTGACAGACAATTTTGATGTCACAGAGAAGCATAGACAAGTTGTTTGACAGCACCCTCAATCAAATCTCAGAACAAGGAATTCAAGAAGGCAAGGACCACAAAAGTGATGGAGTATCCGGAGTCAACATACCTAAGATTGGCAAAAGCTGTGGTTTAAGCTTGGTTGGAGAGCAAGGTCTGTCTGTTGAAGTTGGATGCAGGAGCTTTGCAGCTCGATCTTCAGCCACAGCTTACAACACACACTAATCACAGAGAGAGAGGCTGAAAAGAAGCCTCAGTGATACCACTAAAGCAGCCCGAAAGAGCTTTAAGATGGCTGGTGCTCAAGAGAGGAGTGCCATGGGGAGGAACTTAGCTAATTTGCCTTCAGGACACAAGCTGAGGTCTAATCTACCTAAATTGGGTCACATGGAGGGGAAGGTATGATGCTGAAAATTCTGAAAGTACCAAACAATTCTTGGAACATTGGTAATTATTTGTTCAGAGGCATCAGTAGATGTATTTGCACAAGTCAAAGAGCAGTCTACATTTACTATGTAGTTTTTCATGCTAACTTTACCTGGTTCATGATGGATGTCTTCCTCCCCAGCCGGCTTCCTGGGAAACGAATGGTGCTTTTCTTGCTGCCATCATCTGACTCAGACTTAACAACCTTTTCACTATCTCCCTTCTCTTTCTCCTGCTCTTTCTGACGCCATTTCTTCTTGCGATTGCGACGCTCCTTGGCACTCTTGGAACTCAACTTGGAGACCTCGGAGGAACTGCGGGACAGGTGCCCCCCTCCTTCATCCTCTAAAGCTGCCTCTGACACAGTGCCAGCAGATGTGGCCATGGCAGCAGCCTGAGAAAAAAACAAGAGACATGGTAACCATAAACTATGAAAAACGGGTAAAGGTGTATGTGTGTGAGAAAGAGTGAGATCAACCTGTGTCTCCTCTTGCTGCCTCTTGAGTTGCTCCAACATGGCCTTGAATTCAGCCTCTTTCTGCTCCGCCTCCTCAATAGTGGCCTGGTTTTGCTCCTCATAAGCCATAGCCACCACAGCCAAGATGAGATTCACCAGGTAGAAGGAGCCCACAAATATAACCAGCACAAAGAAGATCATGTAGGTCTTCCCTGCGGCTCGTAGAGTCTGACAGTTACACAAAGATTAATGAGAACAAATTAGAGCTTTAGAATAACTTAACATGGAAAATTATATCTTTAAACAGACATATTGTCCTATTGATAAAATATAAATGGAATGCATCGTAGGAAAACAGTAGCTTTATGAGTTTTTTTTCTGCAGTACTTTCTTATTTCGTCAGTTGCACCATATGTCTATGTGTATTATGTCAGCATTGCTAGTGGTGAAAACCTCCAGACAGGAGAAAAACCTTAGAGTCCAGGAATTCCCAGTTTTAAATACACATGTGCATACACACACACACACACACACACACACACACACACACACACACACACACACACAGTGACTGGCCTATTTGCCGAATGAAGTGAATCTATTATGGCTGTGGTGGTGCAGGTCTGGAGAAGGCCAGAGAGAAATGCTAGTACAGTGTCATGATAGTGCAGTTTAACATTACAGATATCTGTGCAGATGTTATATATTTCATTTGTACATACATTCTGCATACATTTGGCAGAATATATGATTAAAGGTGTTCTGAAGGTCATTTAAAAACACATCCACTTTTGTTTATTGCTATATTTCAGAATTCAGAAATCCCTTTCTCCCTGCATGAAAGATGAACAAAATTCTAGTGGCTAGCCACACACTCGTAGCACAGCATTTCTGATCAGCTGTCCTTCCTTTTCTCTTATTCAGAGGGCAAATGAACTGAGGGAGAGAGCTGCTGAGAGGAACTTTTGCTGATTCATTCAGGTATCAGGATGATGATGTATATATTTTTTATGATGAAGTAAGGACAAAATCATTAGTACTGCTTAGGGGGTGTTTTACTTCTCTGGGTAGGACTAGAGAGGCTTTAATACACAGTTGGTCTCTAAAACTGGTGTAAAAAGGGTCAAAGACTTGATCCATAGGTCATACTGTGACAAAATATACACAGCTGCTTTTTGCTTCTCTGAATTGTTGAGACTAAGGCAAAAAGACAGACAAATTAAGGAAAACACTGCTTTACCAGCATGTAGAGATTTTCCCAGAAGTCCTGTGTCATGAGGCGAAAGAGGGTGAGGAAAGCCCATCCAAAGCTGTCAAAGCTGGTGTAACCATAGTTAGGGTTTCTTCCGGCTTTCATACACGTAAAGCCCTCTGGACATCGTCTGAAAGGAACACATAGGAATACAAAAACTCTAACTTAACAAATGACTAAAACATGCCGTTTCAGCATCAACACAGTTGGCATTAAAGATATGTGCATCACTGCCAGAGTAATTTTCAACTGGACCATTAAAATGAGCCTAAAAATATAATATGTAGTATGATATGTATAATATGTGTATGTGTGTATGTGTATGTATGTGTGTATATATATATATATGTGTGTATATATATATATATATATGTGTATATATATATATATATATATATATATATATATATATGTGTGTGTGTATGTGTATACATGTATGTATGTGTATATATATATTTTTTTTTCTTTTAACCTAATGTCTGTCTTATAGCAAACTTGTACACTGTATTCTTCAACAGGATTTGATGATTTAAATC
>JAPMOB010207704.1:0-32454 GCA_029875015.1 Lepomis gibbosus
AAAGATACTAGCCTGACCCTATTAGCATGCAGACGCGCTAGCGTAGCTCGCTAGCTTATGTTGATAGTTACACAATTAAAACGATTAACATTAATAATTAAACAACATCTCATAACAAGGGGATAACTAGCGAAATACGTAAAGTTCCGCTCCCCTCTCGTTGCCAGAAGCCATGTTGAGGTCAGTCAGAGATGGCCCCCACCCGCACTACATGGAAATAGCGCTGTGTGAACGCGTTCATGTGATTAGCTTATGCATAAATCATCCCCTACGTGGGATGCGTTCTTGTGATTGGCTGAAACAGGGGGGGATTGTTTCGGCCAATGATTGGTCGCAGATCATTCCCGGTAAAAAAATGCATTTGTGTGTCGAGCCAAGTCAGGGGAGTCTCAAAATTCACACACAAATGCAGTGAAGCACAATCAGTTTGTAAATCAAGATATATTTGTGTGTGCATCAGAAATACATTTCTGAATCTTGTCCTGTGCATTTCTGAATCTTGTGTGCATTTGTAAATTGTATGTGCATTTGTGAATTTTGTGTGTATTTCTGAATTGTGTGTGCATTTGTGAATTTTGTGTGCATTTGTGTTTCCTGTGTGTGTATTTATGAATCACATGTGTGCATATGTGAATGTAGTGCGTGTATTTATCTTTATTGAGACTCTTTTAGCTCCATATAAGACAGGTAGGATCGCGTGATTGTTAAAACAGTTTAGGATAACTCTGGTTGCTTAGTAATGGTTGGACAATTCCTTTACCAAATCCCCAGTGTTTTCCAGGATTTTCTTTTTTCATTGGTTTATCTGTTAATTTTAAGCAATCATAAAAATCACTCAAATGTCAAGAGAATGCAACAATCAAAATGTCTAGAGAATGCAGTGAAGTCTAAATCTTAAATTAGCAGTGTGCAGGAATAACAACGGAAGTTGTCTATATTGAGCTATAGGAAAGACAGCTGACATCCATGATGATCACAAACCCTCAAGACTGGGGGAGTTCTTCTGAACTTTACTGAAGGAATGTAATAGCTTAAAATCAACGCAGCAACATAGGGCTTGTGGAAGTGAGCTTGTTTGTGGTGCCCTACCTGGCATGATGATATCGGAGAAGCCCAGTTTCCTGGTGATGGACACACCCCGAGTGAAGAGCACCATGTACTCTCGTCTCAGCTGCTCTATGTCCCCGTGGAGGAGCTGGAGAGCCACTGCCAGACCTAACAAAAAGCAATAATTAAGTTAAAATCTGAAATATCATATTCCTATGCTATAGAAACAGCATGGCCTTGATTTTCCCTCCTTTATCCCTAACAAAAGCCACTCAATAAAATGTTCAAATTTGACTGTAAGCCTATTCCCAACAATCTTGTATTTGTGAGCTCAGAAAAAAAGTATTCACAAGGTCATATTTTCAGTTTTTATTACAGTTACATGAGTTTGTGAACCAGACAACTACAGTTATACCTGGCAAGAGCAACACTTATGTGTATGGAGAGAAAGCAGACACCCCCACACACATAAACAAAAAATGTAAACAGCCTGTGACTCATCCCCTGCACTTTTTTATTAACAGGAAATTCTACATGAAGGCTGTCAAATCAATATGCTTATGCAATAACTCCAAATGTCAGCAGCTAAATTAAAGCACAGACTTGTATTTGGAGCTCAAAATGCATCTCCTTGATCCGTGTGTGTGTGTGTGTGTGTGTGTGTGTGTGTGTGTGCCCGTCCAAGCTCATGACAAGGAGAGGCAGATACACAAACAGCTAAAGAGCGAGGGAGTGTGTAAGAGACGCTGATAATGGTGATTATTATTATTGTGGATGTTTCCAGGAAAGTTGGGAAGCAGTGGTGAAATGGTTCATTTGCTGCAAGTGGTTTCAATCACTTGGAGTCAAAATAGTGACGTGACTTGTTTGTGAACCTGCTAGCAATACACGAAAAAATATACTGCACTGCAAAGGCATAAAGCAGTAAAAGGCAATGAAGTTTAGGGGTTTAAAGTTTGCAGACTTGCTGCCATTAGGTTAAGTAAGACTATTCTACACAAAAAACAAGTGCTGTCGAACTTGCACATTTCCTTAAAAAATTCCAAATACTGGTCTTGGAGCTGAACTGCAGTAGCTATCTACAAACAAAATGATATATTTTACCTTTCTTGTCTATTTTAACAACTTTATTTAAGAAAATAAACCTCATCTTGATTATTTACACAGTTCAGAGGGATTAAATGTTTGTTGTTTGTCTAACTATCAAAATACTGAAATCAATAAAATAAATTAATTTCTAATTAACACATTTAAATATGTTATTTAAAGGTATTTTAAACACATCAAACTACATAAATTCCGCTAGTGTCAAAAGCTGAGACAGTGGATACTGCTACTTTGCTAACATTAAGCTAGTTACCATTAGCAGGGGTTTTAGATGGGGGTTTTCTACACCATAAGTGGATTTAGATGCTGCCTCAGTTAGTTATGTGGAATAACATATTTCAATTACAGATGACAGCTAGGGAAAAATCTAAACAGTAAATTTAGTTTTTGGTGTAGCTAAGGCTAGCAGGGCTAACTCAGTAGCTAGCATTAACTGTCTAGTTGGCTGTTCCTCTGAAGGCAGAGAGTGCAGTTCGTGTGATGGCAGGTTCAATTGTTCACATATTACCAAACCAGAATGTAGCTACTACAGCCTAGGCAGCGAGAATGCAATGACTAAATAGCTACAGTGTTAGTTACAGCAAAACTGAGATGCTTTTGTCATATTCTATGGCATAATCATTTGTCTGTGGTAAAACAGATGTCAAAAAGTCTGGTAATTCAATTTTGACCAAATTATAATAGTGTTTTGGATTTGCAGGGTGGCACACAGCTCAGCACTTCTACGACCCGAGGATGTCATCTCGAAGATAAAGTCAAAAAAACATACACACATAGAGCATAACAGAGACAATACACACAACAGTCTGGTCTAAATAATTCAAAAATAATACACACAGTTCATCAAAAGCATGTTCAGGCTTGGTGGGAAATGAAAGGAGAGTACCATTAGGTTCAGGGGAGATTTTTTTTTTTACCCGAGCCTAATCTGCCTGCCCCTTAATGTGGATCAAGCCTTTGGCATTTATACACACATAAATGAACACACACAGGCAGGCTCTAAAAGCTACTGCAGGGCTACAATTAGACAAACCAGCTTCATTACCATTCTGCCCGGTAGATGTGGCTGACGCTGACAAAAACACTATCGACCTTTGCTGCCCTCAGCCCACCCAGCCTGCCTCTTCACAAACTCAACAAAAACAGAGGAATATAAAAACTCAAAAACAAAACAGTGGAGTTGTCGCAGCCTCTTCTGTCACTGCCTACGCTCGCGTGGAGGTGGGAGCTGCATTATCTACCTGACCTGACTCATACAGAGACATATTCTTATGAAATCCCTTTTATGGATTACCGGGCTCCATGTTTACAAAATCCTCATCTCCCCTCATCAACTCCCTCTGTCGTCTTTCGAATTAGATTACCCAAAAAGCCCCCCTGACCCTGAAAAACATAGGTAAAGATAAATTAGGTAGTCATTAGTGTACATGTGAACAAAATAACGGTCTCTCCACATCTCTGCAGTTCTTTATTACCCAAAGAGCTGAGTGTTCTTTATACTTTAAGGCCATTGCATTCATCTTTCCCCTGCTAATTGGTTGCTAATAAGAGACTTCTGGCACACAGCCAAGCCTGTTTAAAAAGAGAACCACACAGTAAGACAACTTCAGAGACACACACTAGGACGCACACAACCCCAATAATGGTAGTATTGTGCACACAAATATAAATATGAACACATACAGACACACAAATGCACATTACATTATCTCACTGCACTACACGTTTGTTTTAATCACCTTCCTGACACTAAGTGTAATAAATTGTGGTCCTTAAATTATGCATGGTGTTCCATAACACCTGCATGGATGTTTTTACAGGAACAAACTGAAGAGGAGACACTGATCTGTTTGCCGAAGTTGAATTATTCTCCCTTTCCAGACAAGTGTTATCTTTTCTATAATGTTGCTCTGCTGCGCTAAAATGTGCAGCAAGTGAAGCTGTGCACAGTTGTTGTGAATGTAGAGAGAGCAGGGAACAGTTAAGATGCAGGAATTTAAAAGCCATAAAAAGAGGCTATGGGAGTTTGCATCGGCAATGTCCCTATTAGAGTGAGAGCAGGGCTATGTCTGTGTGTGTGTGTGTGTGTGTGTGTGTGTGTGTGTGTGTGTGTGTGTGTGTGCGTGTGTGCAAGATGTAACTACAGGGATAGAACAAGTTAAAAAGAGGTAATAAGAGCGCAGTCCTTGCAAGTAAAACTGTCAAAGCAAATAAAATTATGATCAATTAATCTGTTCCAGATAGATGAATGGTTCTCGTAATACATAAATGAAACCTAATACCCAGTGCCCATCTTCAAAATTAAAATTATTACCTCTGCTTTTGTGATTAAAGCATTTATCTTTCATTTCATAAGATCAATGTCAAATTCAGTTAAGTGGTGGAAATGGAATTTTGGAACAAACTCGCTCGAATTATGCACGCCAGAGTGTTGTGACAAAAGACCCAAAGCACTCCTCTAATGCACTCTGAAAGAGAAATCACTGAGGCAAATCAAGCGTTCAGAGGGATCACTGTCTTTAGCTGACAGCTACTCAATAGCAAACATCCAAGCGTTTGTGATAAACTGCATGAAGCAGCCAAAGACGGGAGTAACTCTTTAAAATAATTCACTTATAAATGTTTATGATGTGTGTGCTAGCGTGCATAACGCGGTGAAATCAAAGCCTAAAGCAAACACAGAAAATACTGTGAACAAAGACATCACACTGTGCTTCCCAATCTATGTAATTAATTGTTTTTAATTACAAAATTATCTTAAAGCTTGGTCATCGGGCGTGAAACACTAACTAACTAAGCCACATGTCTGCAGTGTCATCTGCCAAAAGTCTTGGGAGTTTAACATCAACAATGCACCACATTATCCATATGCTTTATCTGTAATTAAATATAATAACGCACGTGTTATCTGATAACACAGACAGTCAACAGTTTAAGTAGCAAATAAAGCTGATGTAATCACTTGATTAAGATTTTGTTGGAGTTCAACATAAGATAATGAAACCGCAAAGAAAGTCGTTGCACGATTCTTATTTTAGTGTCACTCCTCTGCTATATGTTTTTTTTAATCAAAAATGGTTTTAAACTGTTGTTGTCCTTATCAGCTCAGCTTTGCAAAGTCCCTTACAGTACATCTGCATCTATTAAAAAGCAGCATTGTTGTACAGAACTTCAGCTGTATCCAGCAGTTTTGTTATCAACCAATGTAGTGTAAAGATGCTGTTCGGATAATGCAGACTTTGCTAAATGACTGTGTCATTCAGTTTAATTACTGCGATCCTTTACGCTTGTGCAAGATTAGTCATGACAATTTCAAGTCCCTGAGTTGTATGATTTTTCCTCAAGTAATTATTGGTCTTCTGAGGGAAGATGAAAAGAAGAGCTGAGTCAGTAGATCAGTCTCATAGATTCTTGACATTTCTATAATCACTTCTCCCTTTCCTCCTCAAACAATTGGCATCCATTTCTATGTTGTTCCTCTAAAACGTGAGGGAAAGGTAAGAAGACAATAAATATTGTCATTATGAAAATAACAGCCTGCGGCAAGTTTGCAGTAACATTTCACAAAAAGATTTATATAAATCAGCTTTCAGACAAACTTCTGATGAACTGTTAATAACTGTCGATGCAAACAGCTGCAAACTATACAGTTTAATTCATGATTGTGTCCTCCTTTTACCTCATTCAAACTTCCTTCACTGTTCATTTTGTGTACACAAACATATTGGTAGTGTGAATCCTCTGACAGCTGCATCTTTAAGATTCCTTGTATAATGATTCTATAACCCACAGAAACAAAGATTGGATCTCAATGCGGAACAAACCCCTCATATGCCACATGACACTTCTTTGACGTTTGAATAACTGAATGTTCTGATTTTCCACAAACCTGTTGCTATGGGAAACTGCTGATGGTGTTGTTCAGTATGATGTAAATGCAGCTATTTTTATACATATAAAAAAACATCTGAATGCATTTGCAACAGCAGGCTTCCTCTAGACATAACCATGTGAAGACTGAGCCGTTTCCCTTAATGCTACCCAGACTGACCGGAAACTGACTATTGCATGGTAGGGGACTGATGATGCAACTGAGCTGCTAAATTTGTCACTGCAGCACAATTAAGGTTTTGTGAAAGAAATAAGCCGGATTATCATCAGACTATTGAATTAACAGGTTTGAAAGTTGCTCCCTGATTTTAAAAGTCTGAAAGAAAACGTGAACTGGTACTTTTTATTTGCTTAAAACCAAATCACACACCTCACTAGAGGCCAGCTTGTAGCATTACTAAATCCCCTTGTTTCATTTCTCAAACCAAGATGTGTGGATGTGAGAAAGCACAATGAATAAAAGAGATCTTACCGGTGTTGGAGCCCGACAGGTTGTACCTGGAATTTGCCTTTTTGATGATGTTCTCATGGATCTGGTACCACTCACTCTCAGTGTTACACCTGAGACAGAAACATGAGACAGAGGAAGAGCAAATACTTTAAAATAAAAAAGATTTTCTACTTAAAGGGGTACTCCAGCAATGTATTATTTATTATAATAGGGGAACTCACGTACAGATTACTTAAAGAATGGTCACATGCAGCAGAGACAGATATTTTGAATGTTTGGCTGTATATATCGGTCAAGCGCTACAAATGCTGAATCCTACATTTACCATAATGAAGCAAAAGCTTTCACTTGGGTAAATGCCCACACCTTTAAAACTGTCACAGGCTTTCTGTGTCATTTCCAAGCACAAGCTGACATAACCCTGATGATCAGGTTGAGATTTTGTGTGCAGCTGGATGCTTGTAATGTTGTTGTGTATGTACTGTATGATTCACTGTAACATGAACCACACATTTAATGTTATAATCACAGGCTCAAGTAAAATGTTATGGGTTTTGACTGTGACTACAATCAAGACCTATTGTTTATTGGTAGTTTTTAACTAGAGCAGGATATTTAAAAACAAATTCGTACAGTATTTACAATGACATCTTGTATTAACCTAATTCTGAAAACATTCGGCTCAGAACTCTGATGCTAATCCGACCAAAACCTCTTTGTTGTTACTGCAGGTATAGAGAAAGAGGTTGTATTTTCTTCTGAGCTAAATGTATTTGGCCAGTTTCTCTGATCCAGCTATAATTTAGGTCAGACTACTGTGTCAACAGTAGCCTTTTCTATCCCTCAGGGCACTGTGTAGACTAGGTTGGACCACAAAGTCCTGCCAGGCTGTTGTACCGAGTCCCTGAAGTACAACAGGAAAAGGTCTCTATTAAATTTTTATATTATTTTGTTGGACTAACGGCTAATAAGATGACTTGAATTGGTTTGCTTTGTAGTTTCAAAGGGAATTCTAGCACTTGGTTTTTAAAGGCACTTTTGTTTGTTAAATATGAAGCTAGAACCAGAAGACAGTTAGCTTAGCGTAGCATAAAGAAACCACACTTGTTGTTTTCACACTTCAGCTTGCATGAATTCAACAAACAATATCTTAGTGAGCTTAATTAGTGAGCTTTAAAGGTGCTGGTAAGCGGAGTGTTTGACCTTTTTCATTTTCATTTCATTTTCAGTAAGAAAGCCAATTAGCATATTGCTCAAATGTTTTTCTTAACATATGGTCCGATATTTGGAGGAAAGAACTCATTATTGAAATACTGGTTGAAACAGTGACTTACGCATAAACCTTGAGCAGGTGGTCATCCTTGGAGTCGGCAGTGAGGAGATCAGCGATGCTGACGACAGCACAGCCAAACGGCCGCCTGTACTGCACACTACACAGATTCTTCTTCTCCCCTGCTCCCATTCTCCCTGCACACACACAAAGAAGCATCCACACTCCTAAACACACTGCTAGGAAAGCCCACAAGATTTAAAAGACATGTAGTGCTGAGTAGAATAAAGAAGCAGCAACGTAACTCCCACCTATTCTTATGATGTGTACTACGATGTAGACATCTTTTCGTAGATCACTGCTTCCCAAATCCTGACAAAACAGGAAAACATATATTGGCATCAGATTCAATCATTGTAAACAAGCTTGAACACAGACGTGGCTTTTCGTTTTCAGGGTAATGGAACATGACTTAGGGCAGCATTACATAGCTTTAAATTGCTCCCTACCAATCTTTGTAAATGCAAACTCATGTTCACTACTCACCACGAATAGCGTGCATTGTCTCTCTGTCTTCTCTGGCGACTTGGGCAACCCGCTCTTATTCAGCTTGACAAAGAACCTTTCACTGTACAAGAGCCAGAGAGAGGGAACACACATTGAGAAGAATGGTGTCAGGAGTGATGGCTGAGTGTCATCATAAACAACTGCATCCAAGCCACTGCTAACAGGAACAGAATAAAGATTAGAAACAATGTCAAAAATGTCAAGCACTGAATGGTGGGCACTGGAGACAACGCTTCAAAGTTCAAACTTAAAACTAAAGCTGTCTGAAAGAATACGAGGCAGGAGAAAGACAGACAGAGAGGGATAGAGGGAGAGAAAAAGATACACAAAGCTTAAATTACTGAACCAAATCCCCAACACAGAATGTCTGTAACATATCTGACAACAAGCACATCCACACATGGCTCCACCACGGTTGAATAAAATATTCAGTGTGTTGTTGCGTTTTGTGGATTCTTTCTTTTTGTGGATCCGTTTTAGCCCAGATTCTGGACTTTCAGCGAAAATAGTGATGGGTTACAACAAAACATGTACCACCTCAGTCTTCTAACTGACAAGCTGGTTGTCAAAAATCTTCTGGTTGTGACAGGACGAGACTGAGACCATTATTAGCAAGGTACAGAGAGAAAATGAGAAAATGAACCCACTAAGTGCTGGCAAATGTCAAAGATAGCGTGCTGTATGTGTAATTTAAAGGATAGAATATACAGAACTAGCAATTATATGAGTCACACAAGTAACTGCTTGGTTGCTGTTTTGTACATTGAAAGGAATAGTTCAGTAACTAATGAGTTGTTTGGTCTAAATTATTTAGCATAACTGCTATGCTAATGCTAGTGCATGAAGTCTATAGCCACACTGGGTCTGAAAGTTACACCAAAGAAAAACAGACACGATAGACAGGAAGACAAAGTTATACGTCTTCAGTCATGCTAGCAGCTCTGTGAGGCTGTAATTAGGCGCAATTGTGCTTTGAGCTATGTGCTAAAGCAGAACCTAAAAGGACTTTGGCTACAGTCAGCACACTAACATGCTCACAGGGAAAATGCTAGCATTCTGATGTTTAGGAGATGTTTACCATGCTGGCCATTTTGGTGTAGTGTGTTACCTTGGTAATATTTGCTAGTTAGCTCTAAACAGAAAGTACAACTGAGGCTGAAACAACAAAGTCATTAGGATTCACCCTCTGAGGATCATGAATACCTGTACAAAATTTCATGAAAATATATACAGCAGTTTTTGAGATATTTCAGTGGGGGGCCAACCATAGACAGACAGACAATATCGCTATCCCTAGAGCTATGATGCTAGCATGGCTAAAAATAAAACTGTCGGTAAGAAGCTACACAGAGACAACTGTTAAAGTAAATTGTCTGGCTTCCTGACTAAACAACACTGAATCATACTTGGGATAGTTTGCACATACTTTATAGTGCTACATTAGAGTATGAAATTCAAGAGCTTCACAGAGCAGTCTCGAAATAATAACTGTGGCCTCAAATGCTCCGCCCCCTCTTTGTGCAGACGGGAAATGAAGTGCATGTCGGGCAAAAACAGAAAGGACGGACACAGATCGCATTTTCATTCTCTTTGCACTGCGGTCTCTCTCTCATTCTCTATCTCGCACACACGCTCAAAGACAGGCAGCGCAGGCATCCTGCTGGGCCCCGTCTCATCCTGGCTGGCGAGCTGAGGACTAATCCAGTTAGGTGACTTTCACAGTCCACTGATAAGCAGAGAGAAAACCTTGTAATGCACCAGCGCCTGACAATGAGCCAAGTCGCTGGCACGCTAGCAGGCGCAAGTAGGCCCATTCGCATCAGAGCAGAATATACTCCAACAGATAACTACAGATATAACTTCATGCTGCATACAGCTACAGTGGATTAATGTTCTGTAATAGTCTGACCTATTAAAAGCTCTTAATACAAGCTTAAAAGTTGCCATGTCGCTTCCATGATGTAAATACAAGGCTGCTTCTTGCAGTTTCATTCAGTGTTTTGTGTATGTAGGGCAGTGGGTGCCCATGCTTGAATTAATTAAGCTTCTGATTATTAATTATACAAATGCTTATAATATTTCATACATGTATTCCTTCAGCAAAGTTTTCCTTTTATCCTCCGTATTGGAATGAACCAACTGAGAGCCAATTTGATTTAGATGCGGTTGTTCCTCATTAGCCGCTCTCTGTAACTTTCTAGGCCATTTATCCAGCCATATGGAGATGGATTCCTATGCATTAGACATGAGACATGCACACGTTTTCCCCAACCATAATTAGCGCTCTATTGTTGAAACCCCAACTGCCAATTAAGAGCCACTCCTGCGAACACAGACGCACATTCGCAAGTCTCTTAACACTCCCTCCCCTGCCACTGGTCCTTCTCCCTCACAGCTGCAGCGTGTTGATCACCCGAGGTAATAGGACCAGTGTCCCCCAGCGGGACCTTATCTCCCTCTATCACCGGTTGCATTAACATAACATGAATGGCTGATTTCCCTCCCCTCTGGGCCCATACGTCCCTAGCTATTCCCTCTCCTGAAATCGATGATTGCATTATGAGCTGTGCGCACACCCCACGAGGGGATAGGGGGGTGGGACGGTGATACTAAGTGATTGGTGTGTAAAATACTTGCCTTCCCTCCAAGCGAAAACCTAAACTCACCCCTAGAGGCGGCATTGAAAACTTACACAGACACTTACAGATAGACGTGTCTAGGTCATCCATGGGTGACCTTGTTAGAGTTGAGCAAAGGCTACGGCGAGGAAAAAAGTGAGTATGTAGCGAGGCAGTAAGAAGCATCTGCACATCTTTGACATAGATGTGTGTGCTTGATCTGGAATAGCACCAAATCTTACAAGGCAGAAAGAGAAACAGGAACATGTGTGAGCATGGTACTGTATGCCATAGTGTGTGCGTGGTGCCGAAATGCCAGACAAGGAGCCTATATTCTACACAAAGAAATTGCCATGATGCACAGGGGCTGCTGGTGTTGGCATGGTACAGAGACGACGGGTCGGACCCCCATCTGGTCTCTCACACAAACACACACACACAGAAACGACCAGCACAGAGGGAACTGTCAGATGGCTCCATGCCAGGCACTTTGCGTAAATGTGTGTGTGTGTGTGTCTGTTATTGTGTGTGACCAGACATTGAGAGACAACGCTGGCGAGCTGCCATTGCGAGATTTTCCTCAAAGACAGAACCTCCAAGGCACAATGGTTATGGCCTCTGACTGGCTTTAACCCCCAGAACGGATGGAAAAATTGCAATAAGCTGATTTATGGAACAAGATAAACTGTTCAACTGATAAAGATCTTTGTATCTGTTTGCTGCTATTAACTGCCGTATTCAGTTTGAATAAAATCGCAGAAGATTTCTATTGTGAAGCTGCTGTTTGATATTTTCATAGTATAGAACATTTGTAACAAATGTTTTAGCTTTACGGCTAAAGCCGACTTCCTTCTTTTTCAGAGAATGAGCTGTAAATCCACTTCAAATGCATGACACAACTCGAGGAGTGTGATGACTTGCTGGGCTAAGGTACTCAATCTGCCATAGGAAGCAGAAAGGTAGGGAGAGGAAGACAGACAGCAAGACAAAAATAGAGAGACAGATAATGACAGTGAGAAAGTGCTTCAATCATACCACAAGTGCTTAATATCATTCCACTGGACACTAATTACCCACTTAAGACAAAGTGTGGGTTAAGAATGGTCACAAAAATGCACCTTCATAATTGCCAAACCTTTTAACGTTACGATTTTGGAGTTAAAAGCAGACAAGAGAGCGTATCTAAATACACCTTACTAATTAAAAGTACTTCTTATCTACTGATACATTATGTGTGTGTGCTTGTGTGTACACATGTAAGATCTTAATTGTTCAGAAACCTATCTTTCTCTCAGATAAACCACATCATGAAAACCAAAAAGCCTTCCACACATCCAGTAAAAAATAGAACCTCCCTTCTTGTGCGTTATTATTCAGAGTGGTGGAGAAAACTACAGATTCTCTGTGCAAGGTGTAAAGAAACCAGCTTGATTTTGTGCCGGTAATGTGATGAATAATGAATTGGATTTCTACAGAAACAGAAGTTGAGTTACTGTATGCTGAAACAAAATAATAAAAATGAGTCCCATCAATGTCATCCTCGTTTCTCTGATGTGACCCTGTGGGGCGGAAAGTAGCGTCAAACCCAAGCATGACTTATCAAAAGAAGTTTCAGTGTTGCCGTGCTCATTTTTCAACCCACTCATTTTCCTCGCCTGACAAATCCACTTGTTTGTGACATGAAGTGGAATTTCTATGCTTTGAACTATGAAACCAGGGAGTTTAAACACAGTCTTGTATTTGGCCGACGCCCCATCAGGAGTATGTGAGTGTGTGTGTGTGTGTGTGTGTGTGTGTCTCAGTGTGTGTGTGTGTGTGCGCGCAAGTGACGTGTGTAAACTCCCAGGGTGATGACAGCACAGGCACTTTTTATATGAGAAAATAGCACGCCCTTGCCCACTTTTATGTGCCCAAGTGCACTTTAACGACCTGCTTTATTTAATAAATCTTCATGAATATAATTAGAGTGGTCTTCTTGACATCAGAAGGGGAACCATTCGAAATGTCTCTGTGCAATCACCAATCAACCTCACATACTATGCATCCAAAAAACATTAGCAGGCATACTAGCTATGTAACCTTATGAGTGTTTGAGGAAATACCATCAAAACAAACAAACTACAAGCTTGGTTAAAACTGTTACAATAAATCACAGTTAAACCAAGCAATGAAAATATATAATCTATGTATACAAATGACGCAAATATTGTTAATTATTAATTAATGCTCTCTAAGTGTCTACCTGAGTGGCCGGTTCTCCCGTCCATCATAAATGTGGAAGAAGACTTCTAGCTCCTCCCCAAGATTGACACTCATCAGACTCTTCATGTGGACAAACAGATGATGGGTGCTAGCAGGTGCGGGAGTCTCCTTCTTACGATGCCGATGTTCCATCTGCAGAGGAGAGAACAGTATCAGCACACACCTAATTTCCTTATGAGCAAATCGTTCCATGCATTATTTATTATTATTTATTTATTCAAAAATTATAAAAATACAATTTATGAAAATACATATTTACTTTAAAAATGCTAATTAAATAAACTTACAATTTTTATTATTAATATTATATTTTACTGTTCTGATAAAAGACTAAAGGAATGAAAGGAATGGATACAGAAACTCTAAATCCTGAAAGATCTCCAAATGCAGCATCAAAGCTTATCATATAAAGTTAAAACCAGGGAAAAAACAACATGTGGTTACATCTCTTTTAATACCGGCCAATCACAGTCAAGAGTTGCTCTATCTGGCCTTCAGTTTCCTAGTCAAAGATAGATAATATGCCTCTGAGACACTTCACTTCACTTGCTTTTCTGCAAATTGGCATATATATATGAAGGCGGTAAAGACCAGGCTAAAGATATAGATTGAGTTAATATAGCGTGTAATATCACAGATTGTGAATAGCACCAGAGGGTAAGAATGTGAGAGTTCGAGCTGTATTGTTTCTTTGTTGCAATTTTGGTGCCAAAGAAACAAATGGGATGGCAATGGAAATTGCATAATTCTGTACATACAGATATGCACATAAACAAACACTTCTTTCATAAATAAATAGTTCACAGAAATGTATTACAACCTATTCACTGAGGAAAGGTATAAAAGCATCAAAACGTGTACTCTATCTTATTTATTTACCTCAAGCATTTATCTTTAAGTAGGTTAATTATTTTTTTGACACTAAGAAATAATGGTGATGTGGTTTGCACCCCCTTTTCACTGAAATTCGCATTGAATACAAATGCAAGGAAAGCAACAGTGAAACAACGCAGAACAAAGCCACATCTCTGTGTCTTTAGTACAATGGCAGTGTCTGATATGAAATGATTTATTAAAACAATCTATTAAAAAAAAAGATCAATAAAGCCTCATAGAGCATGGTGCGGCACTGTAAATACCTTCCAGATCAACGGCTCTGTTTATGAGAGGTTCATCATAATCTGCTGTCAACATCCAAAAATACAAGGACAAACACACACACACACATACAGAGCACCAGATGGCCAGTAAAGCCACTGCCAAAGAGTGCTCCACATTCACTTCACTAAGATGTAAAGAGATGGGGAGGGAGGCAGGAGGAGGATGTGGAGAGAAGAAAAGAATAAAGAAAATGCAAGAGCAAAGCGCAGAAAAGCATCACCGCAAAAAAGCGTCACTGAGTATTAAGAGTCAAACACACAAAGAAGAAAGCTACCAATCACCACCAACAGTAGGATTCTTCTATCCTGTGAAGGTTTTGTTTTCTGCATTATGTCATCATATTGTTGGGTAATGCTGCAGAAGTAGCCATTTTGCAACCCTATTGCTGGTGTGTTTAAAAGAATACTTCAACATTTTGGGATATATGCTTATTCGAGTTATATAGGAATATCATAGAACTCTTACGTCTGTACAGTATATATATTTAGCTGGGGCCAGCAGCCAGTTAGCTTAGCTTAGCTTAGCTTAGCTCAGCATTAAGACTGTAAAGAGGCTAGCCTGGCTCTGTCAAAAGGCAATAAATGTGATGTTTAATCAGTATTAAAAACATTCACTGCTTTACAGGCTTATGTTCCAGATTATTTCATGACCAGGAACAGTATCTGCTGGTTATCTGGTCAGGCTAGCTGTATCCCCTTGTTTCCAGTCTGTAAACTAAACTAAGGTAACCAGCTGCTGGCCCTAGCTACACATTTACCATATAGACAAGGTGGGATTAATAGTCTCATCTGACTCATCAAGCGTATTCCCATGTTGTTGAACTATTCCTTTAAAGAACCATATGAGATTTAAATAAATGTGATTTATTTAAACCTCAGATGTTTCTTTTTCTACATGGTAGCAGTAGATCTGTCTGGATTGTTAATGTTTATTTGATTATTGTGGCATTGGCCCAGAGGGAATAACTTCTCTCCAAGGACGTTATACAGCAGAGGTTGAGCATTTGGGCTCATAATTCCTGGTTCTGAATTTGATTATTTAATTTAGGAAATTGCAGTGATTAAAAAAAAAATGGGCAGGCAGTCTTCCAATTTGGCATTTCTGGCAAGAATAATGAAATATATCAATTTCACTAATTTCTCCAGAAATTAGTGAAAGTCAAATCTAGAAGACAAGTAATACGCAAACATGGAGAATATGAGAAATACAGTTCTTTATAGTTTAAATGAATGCTTTATGTAATGTTATATGCTGTTCTGCAGCCAACTGTTAGGGGTTACAACGTTTAGAAAACACTCAAGAGTGCATTAGCAAATGATGATAATGGTGCTTTGTCAGAATTAAGGCAACAAAATGCTAAAATGCTACAGTATATCAGAGAAGGTTTAAGTCACTCAGAAGCTGTTCATGCCATAGTGAAATACAAGATAAACAGTGACCGCCTAGAGGGGAAAAAAATCTAAAATAAATAAATCTAAAATATATGATTTACTTTGGAAAACAGTTGGCTGAACTATGAATACAAAATATCAAAAACCAGCATGGTCCTCTAAGACTTAAACATGCTTGAAAATTATACCACAAATCATTTTACAATTGCAGTATCTGTCAAAATGATAAATATGTCTTGTTTTGTTGTGACTGCTCTGCCCTATCTGAGATCCCAAAAGAAAACACGCTGTAGAACCATCTAACAAGGCACTAACACTTTTTTTAACCAGCTCTACACAAAAGGGCTGAGCTCCTGGTTTTCGATGCAGAATGACTAGGTCTGTGAAGGCATAATTTATGCTGTGGGATTTTATTACGAAGTTATTTTCAGTGTGTCATTTAAGTTGCCCAGCCGGAGCAGTGTGTGGTTATATGACTACACACAAAGGATAGACATGACAGCCTGGCAGCCCTGCTGGCAACACAAAATGCTGTGGGCAACAAGGAGAAGACGAGAAAGATGTAGCTAAACAGAGAGAGCATGATGTGTGTGCTGGCCCAACCGTCTTATTATTGTTCACTCCGTGATCTTTTCCTCAACAGCATGAAGCAGCACCAAGTGGAGTCAGTGTCAAACAACAAGGAGCTTTTAAAAGGACATAAGGGTTAAACTGGGGCCACAGAGAAACTTTTAGTCTTTCTACATCCCTTCATCAGAGCTGCCTTTCATCCTTCACTTTTACATCACTACTTAAGCCTCTTTTTGTCCCTCTTTTAAGCTTCTGGGAGGGAGACCTGTGTGACACAAGCAGGAAGCAAGAGATGTGTGCAGCACTTTAGTGATAACTGAAAACACAGAACTACTACTTTACTACCATGTGTCCAGGACCAGGCCTGGGCTATCCATCACTGCTGTCTGATCTGCCAAAGTTAATGAATTCATCGCTCTGGGATCTAAACTCTGGTCTGCTCTGCTCGCTCTCCATACTAAACTCACTCTCCAAGGAAATAATGGGAAGTTTGAAGCCGTTTTGCCTTTGCACTATAGACAGTTTTAGCAACTGAGCAGACTTAGCCTGGGGAGCCAATTAGGGATTTGCCTATTTATATATCCAGCAGACACGTAGCAACATTAGCATTCATTCAGTCTTGTTTTGGTCCACCTGACAAATGTATGTCAAATAATTACCCTCATTTGAGCTCTGATCTGTCTCCTCCTCCTACTGAGGGAAGTATCTGGCTCTTTAAATGCTAATTGCACCACACCGTTCACTAGACAAATAGTTGCTAACTGGCACTGGGTGATGGTCAGGTAGCGTAAAGTGGGTTTACAATATCAGAGCTTTTTTTGCTGAAAACTGTTGCCTGCTAAGGCTGGAAACAAGGTTGATAAGAGCGGAGAGAGTGAAGCAAAAAGTAGTAAAACCAAAACAATGAGCTAAAAGACACTAAAATGCTACATACCACTAAAAGAGACTGCAGACCAAGTCTCAGTCCTTTTGGGCTATAATATCACAAAACAATTTTAAAAATCAAACAGCATTTATTTCTTTTTGGAATCAAACTCATCATACATAAGCTATGCTATCTTATTCAACACACTGAATGTCTTTCCTTTATCCTGCTCAGCATCCTCTTTATTTCTCACTGGGCAGATATCACATAATTCACCGACACAATGTAGCTACATTTTCCCACAGTGATACCCCAGTCCTGTTCAGCACACACACAGAAACACACACGCATGCCAGGTAATCCCCCTCTCAGTTTAATTACACCATACCGCAGCGGCGCAGCACAAGACAGAAACAAAGACGCTTGTCTCATACACAAAGATCTCACTGAAAAATATTGATGTAATTTGGGCTTGATGTGATGGTGTGTTGTGTCTTGGTGTGAGCGAACGCGTGTTCATGTATGTGGATGGCGGCAGTGAATGCCAGTCCCTTTATCTTGTCTCAGTATAGGGGAATTGTAGTAATTTGCTCATTTTGTACGCCATTTAATAGAGGTGCATTAAGCTTTCATCCTGCTATGCCTGCTTTTGTTTTGACTAACAAAAAAAGAAACAAATGGATTAACAGCTTCAATTACCCCTGCGAAGGGAAAGCCGCCAGTGTGTGTGTGTGTGTGTGTGATACAATTCTCCCCGCACTGTATCAGGGTAGAGAAGTGGTTGCCACGGTAACAGCAGTTGGGGCACGGAGAAAATGGGAAGGGGAAGCAGGGAGCAAACAGTAGGGGAAGAAAAGAGTGTAGGTTTCCACTGAATGAAGCCATAGTTTGACGGTCTAACTGTTTCCCTCGTCCGTATCCGCATCAATAAATCCACGGGACCACTCAGTCAAAAGTATACTCATTTACTTAGATGTGACAAAACATCATTACAGGACGATTACAGAAACGAGTTGATTAATTAATGAGAATAAAATAAGGAGAGGTAGAGAGAGGTCAATAAAATGTGTGGCTCCACTCTCTGCTTGACTGACTGTCCTCTAAGGTAACTTCCCAAACTTTTATTGTGAGAGTTTCCAGAAGCAATTAAAGATGCATACAGTTAATAGGAAAAGACAGTCTATTCCCCAAATATTACCAATGTAATATTTTCATGCACTCTAAATTATCTGCCTAAGAAATGAAACAATAACATTACTGTAATTGTGCCCTGTATTCCTTCCAATTCCTTTAACATCAATGAACCATGTAAACTACAGTTTTAGCTGTGAACTTGAATTATTGCACTTTACCTCGTCAAATATTTCTATATACAATAAACAGCATTTAGGCTCCTACAGACAGAATGAGTTAGAGAGGCATGGAGACAGATGGAAGAGGGAGATAGTCAAACATAAAGCTGTATTTTATTTTTGTACACTGATGCCAGAAGCACCTTGAGAGGCTGACACTGTGTTTGTTGTGTATTAATACTGTGCTAAATTGTTTAAAAAGAGAGCCAACACAAAACTTCCAAAGATTAGTAATGATGTATAAGACAACAACATTGGTTTTGAACACCATTAGAAATGTTTTTCAAACTTTCCGTCTAAATGTTACAGTCGAGACACCAACACGGAAGAGAGGTCCTTAAAGGGCTGAGAAAGATGGAGAGAAATGGTGTGATACGATCGACAGCTCCACAACATGGTTTTCCTGTTTTGCTACCTGCTGTTTCCAGGGGGAAGAGTGAACTTCCACTCCCAACTTTTAAGCCAACATGGATAAGAAGTGCTCAATGGAGGTAGAATTGTGTCCATCTGCAATTCTTTGAGAGCTAGGCAAACTCAATCTGCAGAGGAAAACTTTCCACAGTTTAAGGTGTGCTTAGGCGGGGAAATGTTTGATGTGTTCTGCCAGTTCACACCACTACCTCTACCACCCGCCAGCTTTGAGGAAGAACTTTCAAACATTGCCGTCAGTGATGGACAGCTCACATCACCTCAGAGGTTAGCTGGATCAGACAAAGCACAGAGTGAACTGGTAAAACATCCTTCAACTGTCTGATGCAATCAGGTGAAGAATGTGTTTTATAAAGCAGTTTGCTTGAAGCAAGATGCAGCTGTTAGTCTTGGACAGACAATTTCAATTTGTCTTTACAAAATGGTAACATACAGTATATACAGTATTATATGCATAATACATCCATCTATTCATTATCTACACCTAGGGGCTGTAGCCTCTATTCTATCCTCGATTTATTTATCCAGTTTATTTTAGAAATTTTTTGGAGAGGGGTTAAACAAGGTTTTGAAATAAACAGTAACTAGCTTGCTGAAGCATCAGCAATTCTCCATTTCAACGGCAAAGGCACCGCAGTAATGGCAGTACTTGTTTTCTAGGCATTGAATTATAAATTAACTGAATCAGAAAAGGGTAAATAACATACACACACACACACACACAGGTTACAGACCAAGCCTGTAGTACCACTGTCTACTATACAGTCCAAGTGATGAGCTGTATTGGATTTAGCATCTTATACAATGACACCTATATATCACCACCCTGCTCCCTAAGCTGTTAAAGCTACAATAGCTAACATCACAGCAGCAGCACATCCTGGCAAACTAGAACATAAGCTTGTCCATGGGCAAGTAATTTAATGTTACCTGACACACAAACCATGCCTGAGCCAGCTGGAATAGTGTTGTGTTTCATATTTACAGAGTCAGGGCTTTGTATAAACACTAGACTTTTTTTTTAAGCGCATATACTGTACGGACAGCTAGCGGACCGAGGAGATATTCACTTATTATAACAAAGAGGTGTATGGGATTAGAATCGCATACCCAACGTTTAAATACTGCATGGAGAGTTGGAAGGCCACTCACCAGTCTGTAAAGCTCTGTAACGCTGATTTCATCTGGGTCCACCATGCTGAACTCTTGCCTGGGCACCAAGTCCAGGCAGAGTTGTCTGTAACACAAAGATTCATGCAGTTAGAAAGTGAATTACATACAGATCAGAGATATCATACACACATTAATAGTTCATTATATCCTACTCCTGTGGCGGGCAAAACAGACATGGTTAACTAAAATGAGAATAAACAACAAAGTGAACAAACACTATATAGAGACCCAAGTCCTGTCAAATCACCCGCGTCAGTCGTCTAAATAAACCTGACAGATTGTCCTCTTCTCAAAAAATGAACAGATGAAAGAAAAATGCCCTCCCCCTTTAGCCCCCCAGCTATGCCCGCTGTCGTCTTTAACCTTCTACCACCAACTGCTCCCCTCTATCTCATCCTTCCACCCTCTCTGTTCCTTCATGTCCTCACAGACAGCTCTACCTCTCCCTTTCTCCCTTCTCCCTTTTCATCGTCTCATCCTCCTCTAGAGTGGCACTATCAGTGAACCAAAACGGCACGCTAGAGTGTGCCTCCTTGTCAGCAATAAAAGAGACAGGCCTGGTCAGCCATACAACAGCCGACAGCAAGGGACTGTCCACACATGTCCTCACTAAGGAGGTGTGTGCGCGTGTGTGTGTGTGTGTGTGTGTTTTGAGGGCCTACAGCATTGAGATGAAGGAGAGAGAAAGACAAGGACAGATATAAAAGAGAGAATGACAGAAGTTAGGAGATTTCTTTTTTATTTCACCCCCATGGCATGGAGAGGAAAGAGAGGAGAAAGAGAGAGGAAGGGCGGGGAGAGTGGTGTCACTGTGAGGGGGAGGGAGACTTGATTGAGTGAGGAGTGTGCCTGCAGGGATGGTAGGTGACAACAAAAGAAAGAGGATCAAGGAAAGAAGAGAAAGTGCAGAGAGAGACAGTCTGAGAAAGAAGGAAAGACGAGACAGAGAGTAGCAGAAAGCTCTAGGAACATTTGTGAAGGAATACGAGTTGAGACTGTTCCATTTTCCAATTCACTTTTGTTAAGTTCAAGTTAAAGCACTACTCCTAAATGAACCAACTTGTTATTAGAGCACGCTGGCCTGTTTCTCATTAACTACAAATATGCTTTATATTATTAATAACCATTTCCACAAATTTTACTCTAACTTTTTAGATAGATTTTCCACCTTCCTGGCAGGCACAGTAAAACTGTTAACTCTCTGCAGGTTTCCCCTCACAGAACACATAAAGTTTGATTTATTTTTTTTCATTTATTTCTCAGAAGATACATTGTCATAATGCAGTTATGCAGATGTGGGCAGGGATTGGGATTGACACATCAGTGGTGCAATTAAAGAAACTCAGAAAAACAAGATTTTAGGGTCAGTTGCTGAAAAGCATAGCATACCAGAGTTACATTTGAAAATCACATACATTTGACCACATAGTTACAAGTACAAGGTTCCTGGAACTACAGCATCCCTGGTTTCTCCAGTCTGAACACAAGTATCTAATCCAAAGAGGGTGAACCTGACCTGGACGACCTAGAATCTTCACAGACATAAAGTTTCTGAAGTTGCTTAATTGGTTCCTGCGTTTATTATAAAGTTCCTGCCATGGATATGGGCTGACGAAGACAAACAAAATGCTAATATAAATGATGTGACAAGAATGATATGAATGCGTTTGTGCCTTGTATTAAAGACTGCAGCTTAGCAACAATCCTTCAAATCCCTGATGCCAGATATTTTTTATTGAATGCACCCAAAAGCAAGACTTGGAATAATAAACTATGCAACTATGCATACTTTTACAAGAAAATAAAGCTGTCTTGAGTGTTCCCTATGATAGATTGCTGCTCTCAAGCAGGCCTCTTGTCACTGGTTTTTGATTTTCATACAACACTATGAAGTGAATGGAATCCAGCTGAGAGTAGGGGGTGGAAAAACTATTTAAAATTAATAGCAAAGTTTTACTAATGTATAACGAACGTAAAAACACAGATTGAGATCCTTGAAGTGGAACAATAAAACATTTTGTTGCGTCTATTAAATTAAAACAACTGCCCCTTAAGCCTTATTTTAACATCTTTTCTGCTACTCACTCGTTGCCCCAGTCCAATCGCGCTGTGATGTGCTGCTTGACGTCCCTCATGCGATCATGGGTGAGGTGGCCCACCAGCACCTGCCTCCTCAGGTCCAGGATTTCATTCATCACATGCCAAAGTCGGTGGAACAAATCCCCTTCATTCTTCTGTGGAAGGAGGAAACGTCGGGCAGGGACAGAGAAGGGAAAAATGAGTAGAGCAGCACAGAGAGTCAGTCCAAGGCGACGAATGAAAGGGAAATTGACGTGAAAGAAAGACAGAATGAGGATGATAGGCAGAGGGGAAGACACGGATAAGAAGATGAAAATATGTAGTTGCATCCAGCCACCCAAAAACATGAGTGAAAACAGAGTAACAGAATACACATTAGAGGGCCAAATCGACATTGAGAGGAACAGGGCGACCCAGAGAGAGAAGCAGACAGAGGGACTTAAAATGCATCTGAGCAAATTAGCTTCTGTGTCCTGCTGCTTTTTGCCGCAAATGTATGCACTTTGATCTGTGAGTATTCATCAGCTCAATTTAATCAGCACCAGCAGATGGCTTAATAGGCCACAAACACAATCAAACCAACTAATGAATGTGCATGAAAAAGTGTTGACTGTTTGCGGCTTTTGAATTACCCAGGGCCAGACAAATTCACTATATAAGGAACCTAAAAGGGCAGCATCACTTAAGCTGTAGTGATATTTAAATCGATGCAAACTGTGTGTGTGTGTGTGTGTGTGTGTGTGTGTGTGTGTGTGTGTGTGTGTATATGGATTCATACCACATAGAGTTGTTTCCACATGGCACCCCAGTCTCTCAACGTTGATGTCATCTCTGTGATGACAGAGTCTTCAACGGGGATGACCGTCTCAAATTGCCTAAACACACACGTATAAGCAGAAAATCCAGTTCAAACCTATACAACAACCTGTGCATGGGCGCACACACACACATGAGGAAGGAGAAATAAACATGGCATTACTTACCCTTTATTCTTGACGTGGGCATTCTTCAAGTGGATGTAGCTGGATGGGAAGATCCCCTTTCGGCAGAAGATAAACAGGTTAATGACAGGCTCTTCTAATGCTCAGCAAGTGACTGTTAGCATGTGGCAGAGATGCACATAATCAATACACTGTTAAGTGTGTTTGTGGGTTAAAAGAAAGGAGAGCGGGGGGTGAGGGGGCAGAAAAAAAGATAAAAGCAAGGAGCAATGGGAATTAGGAGACAAAAAAAGATGAAGAGTGTGTTTGTGTGTGTGTGTGCACACGCCCTGTTTGACGCTAATAAACTGCAAGTTGCTCCCTGTTGACTCAGGGAGATCAAAGTAGAAGTTGCATTTAAGTAATAAGTGCAACACACTCACACACACAAAGACACTTTACTCCCAACTTATTTTTTTTATCATAAGTAATGTTACTGTTACTTGTCTGTCTACTCTGTATATACATCTGTTGTATGTCTGTCAATCTTAGAAGAGAGATCCATCCTCTGTTGCTCCTTCAGAGTTCCCCCCCCCATTAAATGGTTTTTATGGAGTTTAAGCTCCATCCAAACAGAGGGTTTTGACTTGACAGAATTTTACAACATTCATTGCTGATCATCATGAAGACACACCTGACAACACTGGTCTAAAATAAACGTGCCATTCAGGACAACCCTAATAAATCAAATCAAATCAAATCATAGCTGATGAGACGCCTCTCTCAGTTGACACAGAAATAAAAATAAAAAAAATTAAGAAAACACTATAATAAAGGGCATCAGGGTTAAATAATGGTAAAAATGAGTTTCAAGCAACCAAAAGACGAAACAATCGCACACAAAAAAGTTGCCTCACCTTGACATTTGGATTCTTCAGGATGAATCCTCGGTACCAGCCTGCAGTGACAAAGAACCATTTTAATTTAAAGCGTTTCATTATAAATATTTTACATTAAAATCTTGCCCAGCCTGCAGAGCATACAATGAGAGTTGGTGGAGAAATATGGACCAATATACATTTAATATTAGAAATACAGGGAAGGATGTGTAATAAAAATTAATAATAAACTTTATTTCTATAGCGACTTTCACAACCACAGTTACAAAGTGTTTTGCAAAATACTATATTTGTGCATTGATGGCGAATCATAGAGAAGTAAAACTTTCAAGATTTCAGGAACATAGAGAGAAGAAAAATAACAACATTAAAATATTTGAATAGACATGCAAAAATTATACAAATGCCAGTCAGTACAGGTGGGTTTTTATAAGCTTTTTAAACTAAGGGATTGACTCAGCTGATGTGATGTTAAGGGGGAGTTTGCTGGAGCCATTTGTTTTAAGCTTTGGCCATAGAGCTTTTAACATCATTTGATTCTCTGATCTGAGGGGTCTCAGAGCAGAGTAAGGGGTTAAGATGTCTGAAATATTAAGCATATCCAGACCACGTAGGATGATTTAAAAGTAATTAATAGAATCTTAAATTGAATTCTGTAAGGGATGGGCAGCCAGTGTTTGCGAGTCTCGCTGCTGCATTCTGAAATATAGACGTGCAACCGCTGCATCATTTAGACAAGTAAATAATGAAATACAATCGTCCAGGTGGGAAGAAATGAGGGTGTGGATACGCTGTTGAACTATGTTTTTGGGGAGGATTAGTCTTTCTGATTTGTAAATATCAGGACTGGACAAGACTCTCATGCAGGTAGCAGGGATTGCCTGTGCTACAGAGAGGGCTGCAGGTGAGTAAAAAGTGTTTTGCGGTGAAAAGTAGCTGCAGGCTCTGCCAGCTGCCTGCTCTCATTGGCTGGATGTGGATGTGGAGTCGGCCGACTACTCCAGATATTTGGCATGCAAGATATCTGGCAGACGTTGGCGATGTGTTAATGTGTTTAATATGCTGACTAAAGTTGAGGTACTGATCAAAAACTACTCCTGAGTTTCTAGCTAAGTGTTTTGTGTTAGTTGTTAGTGGTCCAAGGTGGAAGAAATATATACACGACCAATCACCAGGACTTCAGAGTTTTTTGTTGAGCTGCAGGAAGTTGGAAGCTACCCAGTCAATAATGGCAGCAAGGCAGCAGTGCAGAGATATACAACTGGGAGTCATCTGCATTACAACGGCAGGACACAGAGGTGAAATGGCTAATAACATGGCCAAGTGGCAACAGACACAAACAAACAAACAAACACAAATGGTCATGGACTGAGTCCTGTGGGACCACATGACATGAGAGTAGATGATTGCTTAGTATTTCAAATACCACGCCTGTGAAGCGACTAGGGGTTAAGTGTCTTGCTCAGGGACTCACTGGTGGCTGTGTCACAGAGGGAATTGAACCTGGGTCTCTCACACCAAAGGCATGTGTCTTATCCACGGTTCCATCACCACCCCCACCAGTTGAAGAACTAAAGCTGTCAACAGTGACTTGAAAACCAGTTAAGACTAGTTGAGTAGAACCGCATGATCAATGTGCACTCAAGTGCAGCAAAAAGGGAATAGTCATTAGTTACTCTGAGTAGGGATGTTTCCGTACAGTGGTTCTTTCTGAAATTTCTGAAATATATTGTTTCCTTCCATTATTTATAAAAGTTGCTTAGCAACCACTTTTTTCAATCATTTTAAAAATCAAAAAGGTAATTTGGATATAGGACAGTAGTTATGAGGGCATGTAGCATTTAATCCAGGTTTCTTAAGGAGATGCACGGTCCAAGCCTGTTTAAATTAGTCCGGGACCAGACCAGATCAAAGAGACTTGTTCACAATGAATTTGTGAGAGAGGCTGTGCAAGTGATTTATTGAATATGATCCAATCATTCTGCTGGCTGCGTGTACATAAAATGTAATCTCACTAGACAATCAGTTTTATTCCCCTTCAGTGTCACATGAAAAGGGGACTGAGACATTAATAAATTGCTGACTAGGTACCTCACTGAATAACTTTCCACAACCACTAAAAATTTCAACACCATTTTAGATTTTGTCAAGCAGCACTCGAGAGCATTGTGGTACAAAACAACTTGTTTATTTTTAACCTATGTTTACAGTGACCACAAACAAATGTGCAGCAGAGTGAAACCTGTGAAACATTGAGCGACTGAAAACCTTGTAAATCTCACTATGACTGGTCCAAGCAGGCATGGAAAAACAGAAAAAGGTGACAAACACTGCGGCTTGCATACATACCCTAATGCTCTTCTCACACTATTACACACTCGAGTCTGAACTCAAGACAAATTAGTACTTGCTTGATTCTTTTGCAAATCCCAACGCTGATAGAAACAATCTAATACATTTACAACAGAGGCTTTGAGCTGATGCCCTTATCCAAACTGACAATTTAAGCTCATTTCACTGTTGCAGTGATTTTAAGTCCCACCAGATAAGAGCATTATCTTAATAGCTCAAATGTAAATGTATTAGATTATTCTAATCACTGTTGGGTTTTGCCAGAGCAACATTACAGTTAGGTAATATTTTCTCCTTGATTTGTTTCAGGCATGCATGGTCAGAAGAGCACTGAGTGAGTGAGTAATTTGTCTCAGCCTGCACTGTGGAACACAGCTCAGTATTTCCAAGATGAGTCATTCTTTTAATAGAAGAGGTCAAGTACTATGACTCCTTTCTGCAAAGTTATATGGGTAGGATGGAAAGGATAGTAACATGTCTGTATGAGATCAGTAAGTCATCATTGTTTCATATATATATATATATATAGAATGAAGTTGAAATACTTAGCAAAATGTAATGGATACATTTTTGCAATGGATAAAAGTACGGGACAAACACCTGGAAGACTTAGCTAATAGAAATGGATAAACAAATAGGTTAGATAAAAGTAATGGATAAACAGTTGAAATAGATAAAAGTAAAATTGTAGTAAAATTATTCTGCAGTATAAATGCAAACTTGACCAAACCAACCTAAAAACGGAACATGTATTTGTATAAAAGAAATGAATATTTTGTATAGTATAACTGACATCTACTAGTTATTTGGACATGACACATTAGGTTGTGTCTATGAAGTGTTTAGGGCTGTGACTGTAAATTAGATAAAACTGGGTTGGAAACCACTGTTTTAAATCAGTTTAATGATATACTGTGCACTCAGTCTCGTGTATACACTGCTGTCAGGAACTTAACAAAATTTTTTCAAAAAAAGTGCCAAGTCAAAAGTCAATCAGACAGAAGCCACATGTCAGTAAAGACACTTTCACATGGTACGCTCCTGTGTTTTGAAGTGTCAACAGTATCAACATGAGGCAGACCCATTAGTCTGTCTCCTCTGCTGTCAGCAGCCCGTCTCTCAGCCTCCTCACTGCTGGCAGGATTCTTATTTTGTTCCTCCATTCTGTACCCAGCATTCCGCTGGCTGTGCTATTGTCTATTTCCTCTGGGCCTTTAAGCGCAATATCACATCCCTCTGGCTGGCTGGCTGGCTGGCTGCATGACTGGCTGGCTGCACGACTGGCTGACTCTCTCAGTGTGAGTATGTGCTTCTGGCTCCCAACAGGAAGTGGGACAGAGTGTGTCGAGAGCACCGGAAGATAGAGGTGTGTATGGCTGCTTATTTGTGTCAAGGGGTGCATAAGAGTGTGGCTTTGCTGTGGTTAAATACTTTCATATTCTTCTGGAAATTTTAAAAAAAGGCCAAAGGACAGTGAAAGAGAATGCAGAGTGAAAAAACATATTAACATAGTTAGGGAGCGACAGACAGCACAAGAGAGAGAGCGCGTTAGAGGAGAAAAACAGACTCAGCGTGGGCAGGAAGGCGGGAAACGCAGCCAGTCTGTGGTGCAGGAAACAGTAGCAAACATTAATTTCCCCAGCCATTCATCACAGACATGATGCTGCTCATTTGTGCACACGCTGCACCACTTTCAAGAAGATCTATGATAAGTGTGATGTCCACCAGGTGAACTTCTTGCACTTGATTAGCAAACACACATCTAAGTGTCCCTGTGTATTTGCTTTTCTTCTTGCAAAGTAATGTGTCTGTTTCTGTGCTTGTCTGTGGTTGCATGCATAAATCTGTGTGGGTGCCCGTGTACATACAGTACTGTGCCAATTACTTGTGATTTAATAAGGAAAAAACAACAATTCTATCAGCTTTCACATGGATTCACTTCATTTGTATATTTAAGAAAAAGAGGAAACATTATATCTGTGCATGTGTTCACTTCATTAACCAAGCAAAAGCACTTGCTTTCCTTACATGTAATTCTGTTTCATTTCAATTATTTCTCTCTCTAACACAGAAACAACTAACTTGAAAGCAGTGTACATACTAGGTGTGTACCGTGTGCACTGTACCTTCACATTTCTCCAGGATCTGCACCGTGTCTCCAATTTCAAGCGGGAGGCCATGCTGGACAGTCCCTCGGAAACTGGCCAGCACTACAACAAAAAGAAGCACAAAACACCCACATGAGTTTTTTTTGTATTTTTGAGCTTAGTTATGCAAAGTTAGAAAAAAACTCCTAAGTCATAAGCAGAGTGATACAAACCAAAACACTTCTGGGAAAGAAAGAGGAGGTGCAATCAATAATCTGTGTAGGTGAAATAAAATCAAAGCTCATAAAATCTCTCTGTATTTCTGCACAACATTCCATGTAACACCGAACACATGAAGCTATCTTAACATGAGGACATTAGCAGCACCCATTCAATTCTGAACACTCAGGGGTCATGGAACATTTTGTGTGATGCAGTGATAGAGGGAGCAGCCGGTATTTGATTCACATTGGACTGTTTACTGTAGCGATTCATTCCCTACAGAGAGACTAACCAGCAGACGACCTCAGAGACACGTATACAGGTGGAAAAATCTCCACCATGTTCTACAGACCTGGACACAGATCAGCAAAGGAATTGTATTGTCCTCTCGGGTCAAACAAACGGAAATGTCAAGTTTTTACATGTTTTATATCTACCACATCAAATCAAAACAGATGGAGAGCAAACATAGGGAAACACTTAAGGGGCACTCTGCTGATTTTAGACAAAAAGACATGAAGACCTTGTGGAAGCGCAATAATAAAGTCACTGAGTGCCCCTTTAAGGAGAAGCAAACAGGCAGAGAGACAAATTATGCATATAACAGATGGAGGTTTGGAGCAAGTGGCCAAGTTTTACACCAAACAAAGCAAGCACAGGGAGTCTGAAACATTAATACGAAATGGAGATATAATACATGTTGTGTTAAGAATGAAGTATGTACATATTTTAAAACGTAGCTTGAAATATAAAAAGGCAGATACATAAGGAGGTAGGGACAGAGAGATGCTTAGCAGTGAACGGTACTTTGCGCTGTGAGAATGTAATAGCCATCAGCAGAGAGTGTCAGTTGACAGCTCTTCAGACTGAGAGCTGTGTCCCACCGACTCGCTCACTGCAGCCTGACACACACACACACACACACACATAAACACACAGCTAAACTAACTTAAACCTGCATGCTCATGCAGATGTCACCCACTGCACAATGATGTTCATACATACACTGAAATGCAAATGCTGACAGATCAATCCACACACACACACAAGCTGTAGAAATGTCTACACATCCTCTTTTCACAGACAGTGAATTCACACAAGCAGCCTATTCAGACAGCAACGTATGCAAGCGCACACACACAGACATGGCACACACACACACACACACACACACACAGAGGTAAAATGCAGCTTCACTGGGATTTGAAATGGAAATGTATAACAAGAGTCACTGCCATGCAGAACTGAGAAGGATCCAGCTACAGCTAAAGTGTTTAGAGAGAATTTCATTTCCTCTGCCTGCGGGGTTCGCCCACTGTACCTGAACGCATCGTCCAAACAGTACTGAGAGAATTTTCCCCCACTGGAGAGGGATAATATTTAATCCAGCCCAATTTAAAGACACAGTGGGTTGCACCCAGAGAGCTAGAGTACAAACATTGTGGACACGCAGGTAATGTTTCATGGAAAATTCTTACCATTTAGTAAATCCAAAAAAGCCACCAAGATAAAAAAACTGGTCGAAACAATCATAATAAAAAAATCAATAATAATACTAATATTTTTAGGGCCACATCGCCACCAAATTTACATTTTCGCCCCCATTTTTCTGAACATCTCTCATTATAAGAGGAGCCCATTTACTGTAGCGTCATCTTGTTTCACGAGGAAACACAAATTTTGGATGTATTGTGAATTAAAGCTTAGTTTTATTTTTTTATGAAAATTAGCAAAAACCCAAAATGATGAACTTTCCTGACAGACTAAGCTGCACTCAAAGAGAAACATCATCAGCTAAACAGAGGTTGACTGCCAGAAGTGTTTAAGTTTTTATTTTTAGGGGTTTTTGTTCCTGGCAGAGTAGCCCACTTCCCAAGAGAGGATTCAGTTGAATTACCCATCCACCCACTCTCTCATGTTGACATTGAGATCAAGTCTGCTGATGAAATCAAACAGCAGCTAGACACTCTGAAATGTCCATAACTCTGTGTGTGCATGTGTGTGTGTTAGTTTGTGTCCTTCTGCATTTTATGCTGAAGCTTCGCCAACTCCTTGTTATCCCTCAAGCTGCAGAAACGCTATCTTTACAAGGGATTTGTCACAAGTGCACATCTGACTTTGTAATTCATTCAAAGACCAACCGCTTGCACACACGTCCACACAGAGAAACCCGAAACTTGTCTAGTTTTTGTAATTCATTCAAAACCCAATCACTCACATACACATACACACACACACAGATGGAGGCAATCACAGCAAACACACTTACAGACACAAAGTGTGCCCAATGCATGAATAATCCAAGTGACTTTTCCAGCTGCAGTCAACTAAATTATTCAGTTTCAAGTCGTCTTTTATTTCTGCTGCAAAATGAAAGCTTCCCGCCTGCCGATCCACAAGCCAGCTGCTGTATGTCCGTCTGTCTCCAACTGCCTGTCATCCTTCTGCCTCTGACTATCTGTCTGTCAAATGTCCAGGCTGGCTAAGCTCCAAATGATGCACTGAGAAGACAGGAAAAGGTGCTTTACATTTGAGGGAATTGATTTGTTGTTGTATTCTCCCATTTGCGGGGATTGTGTCCCATTACGCCAGAAAAAGAGAACAGAGAGTGCAAATTGGGAGAAAGATGCCATTCATGGCTGCTGGACCACACAGCTGCCGCAGAGCACAAGAACAGGCATAGCAGTGGGAAAGTCCTACAAACGGACCAAAGCACACAACCACATAAACATGGCACATCTAAGTGGATGTCACTGATGCATGAATATCCTATTGCATAAACAAAAGTAGACCTGCTGATGCTCGGATATGACATGAACCCACACATATTATCTGTCTATTGAACCTGTCAGACCCAGTTTCTGGATGGCCTTCAATGACGAGCATTTTAGCCACCAAAAGGAAAACTCTGATCTTTTCTGACACACCCAAACACACACACAGCCTGATTCTATGTGACACTGGTCCACTGGGTCATGGCGAGGACGCTGCTATTTTTGACCAAGCTATCTGCCCCACACTAGACAGTACACAAAGATGGCAGTCAAGAAGAGTCATGCAGACAAACAGAAGCACGACGACAAAGAGACACGGACAGGGGAAAACTATGTTCATTGTCAACCTTCTCAAGAGAAAACAAGAGAGGCAAAGGAATCGAGACTGACGAATGCAACAACGGAGGAACAGAGAGCAAATGTAGAAGCTGAAATAAAATTCAGATGGTCTTTGGTGGAGAGATGCTGCTTTACCACTGTTGCAGTGTGTCATCTTCATACAGCTAACATGGCAGACCTTCCTGTCATCTCTGTCAAGAAGGTCACTTTGGGGTTCTTAGTTCATGTGAAGGTCATAAAAGGGAGATGCTGAGAGGACATAATGAAACTTTTACTCGAAAGAAAGACCAAAAGGAAACACTACATTCACTGAAAATAGTGATAGCAGAATGGTTACAGATGCCTCACGGCTGCAACCTTTGCTTTATGTCATACCCTGCTCTCTCTCCCCACTTCCTGTCTGCTACCTGTCACTATGCAATAAATAAATAAATAATTCTTTAATTACCCACCCCATTTTTTAATAACCTAGACTTTAATCACAACTGTGAACAGGTAATTAATTTAAATTAATTAAAAATAAGCATTTAAGAAATGAGAAAATCAGAAACACTTTAATTATGTTATGACATTTATGCAATGGTTAATGCAATATTTTGGTCATTTTAGCATAGAGTATATATAGTAT
>JAPMOB010207707.1:0-13729 GCA_029875015.1 Lepomis gibbosus
TGGACCGCTTTACAACAGTGTGGTGTGAACACGAGTGACGTATTTAATTGATTCGGAACAAAGTATTCTGTTTCGGATCTTTTCCGGAACAAAACATATCGATCCAGGTGTGAAACCACCCTTAGTTCAACATGCCAGCATGTTGAACTAAGATGATGAACAGGTCGAACACTGACTGCTTAACATCAGAATGTTAATATTGTCACTGAGTGGGCATGTTTGCATGATGATATTTGGATTTAGCTCTTTAGTGCTGCTGTGCCTTAGAAATCTGATTGGAATTGCATTTCAAACCCCCTCTAACTGTGGCTTGGATCTGATTAGCAAAAATCACATTTCATGTGGTTTTCTAGTGCCCAGACTTTCTAAAATCAATCTGGATACAGTCTGAAAAGGTCAAAAAACAGATTTGGCCTGGCAATCTGTACAAGGCCATATGGTGCGTTCCATTTTACTCAGAACTCATTGTCTCATTGAGTTCCTACTGGTCAACTCGGACAAACTCAGAGGACTCTTAAGTTCCAAAACCAAGATGGCTGCAAAGGGAATCTAGTGTCAGTAAGAGCTGTGAATTTAAAGTTTTTCTAGCACTTTCTTCTTTTTTGTGTCCAATTTAGTAAGTCGTATACACAATACTGTCTTAACCATTGCCCATAGGTGCCCATGTTTTGTTTGAAATACCATGTAGTGTGTTGTTTATCAACCGATACTGCGCCTGATACTGCTAAAATTGTCTAAATTGATGTTGTGGAGAGCAACAACAGTCGCTGTTGCTACAACAACACGGCCATCTTGAATTCCAACCTGTCGTGTTGTGTGGCAAATGAAACACATCCGACTCAGGTTTCCCTGTTTTTTAACGGATATGATCCTGAGGAAAATGGAAGCTTGAATAGTCTTGTCAGAATTACAATCGGAATCAGCTTTTATTGCCAGGTATGTGTACATATACAAGGTATTTTAGATGAAGTTAGATGAGGATAACAAAGTGCTACTGGGTTTCCGCATACATACATACAACTACATTTATAAATACCACATGAATGTTATTTGTTCCTAAAATGTGTTTTATTGTTCATTTTCAATTGAGCTTAAATACAAAGCATAACATGACACACAAAACATAAGATTCCATATTGTCAGATGTGGCATTTTACACCTTTGTTGCAAAGAGAATCTTTAAAAAATCTAGATAATTTTTTAAATAATTCATGCATGAAAGGGCTGGACCGAAGACAATTGTGTAGGAACAAAAACACAGTGAGGCATCAGTATGACTCATACTGGAACTTACACAGAAAGAGATCTCCTTTATTGGCATTTACCCATCACATGTCACACGTCAGTCTCAGTGCATCTCATTGACTGTTATCGTTATCCATCACACAGTAACTTCAGCTCGCATGTGACATTACAAAGAGGCGCTGCTTTTCACTATTGGGAGCACATTTTTCACGCATGTCAACACTGTATTTGTTGTTAGTTCATATAATTACTATTTTTTGCTTTTGTTTTGTAAGCCTCCGATGTCACCGCATGCACACATATTCAAATGCAATATTAAAGGATCAGACAGAGTCAATACATTTTTTCATTAGAGAAGTGGTGCAAGGCAACATAAAAGCTAATTTACTCAAACCATTAGGCATTATGCGATCGTGGTAATATGCTCACTTGTCTTCAAAACTACTTGAAAACCAACCGAGCAGATTTGCTGGCTGGTTTAAACAGATATAACACACACTAGCCATAAGCTACAGATCATTATATCAGTAGTTACATAACAAAGTGAGGGAGAACCACTCTTTAAGCAAGACATTTTCATCTATCTTATACGGGTAGGTGTTTCATTGTATTATAAGAAGTCTACTAACACATGGCATTTCTAACTGGTAAATGCATGGTCCATGTAGAAATACTACTGCACTTTGTTGATTGACCAGAGTTGTGACATTTACCACTTGTAACACCTATAGGAATGCTGTCAGTATTTTGAAAATAAACATATGCTTCTAAACATAGAGGCTGTTTACGCCTGGCATTAGAATGTGTCTCAAATCCAGATTGTATCTGAATATGATTTAACTTGATTACAGTTACACCTGGCATTAATATATGTCTTCAGGTTCCACATCGAGATCTGATTTCATTCTGATCTGTTCAGGTTAAAATAGCTTATGCAACATCCTTCTCTCATTTTCATGGGTCCAAAAATGCTGCATAACCAGACTGCATTTTTTGTTTTGTTAGTTTTTGATTTCTTTACCTCCATGGATTATACACCCATGTTTTCCTCTCTCTTCAGCGGTGCGCCAATGTATTTCCGCCTTCGTAGCTGCAGTTGTTCCATGTGGTCAGAATGAGTCCCTGACTACTTGCGGTGGTGGTTTGGCCAAAGGGATCACAATCCATCCTCGGTGGATCTCGGGTGCATTTACACCTGAACTTTCATGTGGTCAAGCACCATCTGACTGCAATCTGATCACACAAGGTGCATTTTAATGCCAGGTGTAAACAGCCTTCTGAAAAATGACAAAGCATGATAAACTTCTCTGGCAGTGGTGGCCTAAAGGTTTCCGTGAGGTTTCCGATTCAATCCCCGGACCGGCAGGATAAAATCTGGGTGTGGAAAGTAAACCAAGCAGTGCTTGCCCTCCCTCATTTACCACCACTTAGGTGCCCTTGAGCAAGGCCCATGACCCCAACAGTGAAGCTGCTTAGTGGCCAGCAGACCAGGCTGTGGTTGTACTGGGCAGCTTCCAGGTGTGAATGTGATGAGAGCCTTCCTGCAAAGGAGAGCTTGCTCTCAGTGAAGCTCCCTGAATAAATAAAGGTAAAATAAAATAAAAACCTTACTGTTGACCCTTACCACCTTTATCTGTTGGAGAACCTTGTGACTTCATACTGTGACACACAAGCTCTTTTCCTCAGGACACTTGACAAGAGCCTGATAAAATTTGCTCTGTATTTCCTTTGCCCTTCTTCTACAAATCTAATTTGTGTGAAAGCACAGAGCAAGCTGTGATTTGTAATTAAACTATGGACTGGAATATAATTGGTATTCCCTAGCATGAGAAGCAAGCCAGCCCGAGCCATCCAGAGTGAGCAGGTGGATGAATTCGGAGCTAATCTGTCATTCCTGAATAAATCATCTGATACAGGAATGACACGAGCAGTTTTTTTTTATGTCTGCCTGTCTATATGTCTACTGTATCTATCTGTCTATATATCCTTCTTGAGATGTTATTTGCTGAAACAGATCTCAGTCATAACAGCAACAGTTATTCACATAATCACTTCCTCTTAAGTAATTGTACCAAATAAAAGTGAGTTTTTTTTCCAGCAATGCTTTATTTCGAGTTGAATTGAGAGCTTTTAGAAATTCACGAGAGGTGCTTAACACACATCTGAAATAGCCATCATGAAATGTGAAATTGGATGCCAGGAGATGCTGGGGACATGAAAAACTGTCCATAGGTTGAAGTGGATCAATCACCTGGACGCACACACTCCCATATATTTGTGGGAACCAAACACCCTCCATTGAAAGGCCTGTGCACTACTGACTGAGCTAACCGTACACCCAAACTTATATTCAGAAGCCTGACCTTAAGCATTAATAACACAGCATTAATAATACTGAAACAACATGACAATGGCAGGGATACTGCTAAATATTCAGCACTTCTTAAAAACTTTACAAAAAAAATGTATAACTCTGTTCCAACACATTACTTTTTAACACATCAAACCTGTGTGACGACAGTAACTCTGTTTCAACAGCAGGCCACACTACCACATCGAAGCATATAAGCCCCGTCCCCGCAAGCGCCCCCCTACTCTCGCTGTTGCAGAGCTGAGCAGCATAAGCCACGCCTGCACGAGCAGCTCTGTTGTGCCCCCGCAAGCACCTCCAGCCGTCACTCCTGCAAAGCTCCGCTTAACACTGTTCTCTAGTATATTTATAAATGTGACACTGCACACCCCTGGTTCTGCAGCAACACACGAGCCACATTTGAACTTGATTGGATGAACAGTTCTAATACAAACACACAGACAGACACACACAGATTAATTCCTTTATTAGAGAGATGTACAACAAATTACATACAATTATTGAGTGAGACTGGTGATTCACAGAGTTGCGGCGCTCATGGCTGGATGCATGCGTTTTTATTTTTATTTCATTGTAATTTGGTTGGGTCTAATTTTCTGAGTGCGTGTGTCCTGAAGCTGAAGTGGTAGTGGTTTAATGACCTTAGTGGTTGACAGTTCACCCAGCTTTGGAACAAGTACGCAGAGTGGACTTATTAGTGGGTTGAACTTGTGGCAGCATAGGGTTTTGTCAGAAAAGGAGCATGGGTCACTTGTTTTAATAGGATTCCAAGGAAATGCAGGCTTGTTTTTTTTAATAGTAAAGGATAGTGGCTTAATTCAGCTCTGCATGCAGAGTTCGGAGGGCTGCTCTGCATCTGGAGGATAGTTTTGGATGTTTATCCCCTGCTCTCTCAAACACACACACATATTTTCTGTTTTCTTCCTGTATATGTGTTTATGGCAATAAGTATTAGTACAAAGACAGCAGACTTTGTGCATGTACTTATAAACGATGCTCTGACAGTGATTAAAATGTTTAGCTGGGGAAAACGGTATCTTTAAGACTGACCAAATTGGTGAAATTCAGGTGGCATTGTTTGGGATTATTTTCCTGTTTATTTTTTTTCATGTGTAGACATCTCTCAAGAGACCGAATTTATGTCACTGGGGATTTAATTTGATGATTTGCAAGCTTGCAAGCTTAATGGATGCGTCCATCATTTAGTTATTTGCAGACATTCCAAATTTCACACTGCACCAATTATCAGCTTTATGGGCCTCATATGAAAATAATAGTGACATAAAAATGATACTACCATCGTGCCTGCATTGATATATGCCTCGTTAAAAATATACCAAATTCATGTTGCCACTGTGAACTATGGCTTGTTCAACCCTGACACTTACCCGTGCCCTACAAACATTGCACCTGCCCCTCTCCTTTGACATGTGGTGAGCCCACAAGGTATTGCTCCCAGCTACTCTGAGGGAGATGTCAAACAACTGCCGCTCCTTTGCCGTGAGAGGAACGCGATAAGGTTTGGAATGAGAATGCATGAGCTGCTGAGAAGAGACCACAAGGCAGACCCTGGACATGCTTGAGGTATGGGGTTTGCGGATAGGGGGCAGGGACTGGGGCCCAGAGCAAACCCAAAACACACTGGTCTGCCGTGAGATCACAGAGAAAGAAGTAGAGGATGTAGCTCGGGAGAAGGGCATATGGGCTATTTTGCTCAGCATGCTACCACTGCGATCCTGGCCCAGTTATGTCTTGGTCCATGTCATTGGGTGCTTTATAGTAGAATAAGCTGTAGAAAATTCTATAGATAAAGCCCTGACTCCAGGATGAGCTGGAGGAAATTATAAGGAGAAAGGACACTAGGCAGCTCAACATAAATACAAAGGAAAGTAACCTGCACACTGCAACCAGAGCTCCCTTAATCATCATTGGCAATGCTCCTACTGAGTTAGCTCTGATTCCAGCCGCCATTTCAATGTGTGAACGGCAGCTATTCCAACATGTAACCTGCTCCTGCTAAATGACTGAAGCTGCTGCTGGAAGAGGTCTTGGTGGGCCAGTAGGAAGCAAGCTTCCCCGTGGTTTCAGTGCAGCGACGAGGACACAGTGCTGTACGAGATACCGTCCTTCGGATGAGATGTTAAACCGGGGTCCTCATTCACTGTGGTCATTAAAGATGCCATGGTACTTGTCGCAAAGAGTAGGGGGTTTCCCAGTGTCATGGCAAAATTCCCGGCTTTCCCCATCTGGCCACCTAATCATCCCCCACACTAATTGGCTCAATGTTTCCCTCTGTCTCCACCGTAAGCTGAATTGTGGCCTCTCTGGTGCAAAGGGTTAGGGTTATATATACAAACATGTACATGTACTTTACAGTATGTACATACATACATATGGTCAATAGTTCATTGGCATCAAGTGAGACTCCCAGAATCAGTTTTGAACAGCGACCACTCTTCTGGAAAGACTTTCCAGCAATGTTTGGATGCTGTGGTGGATTCCCTGATGCTCTTGTGTTTTTGAGAGCATCAGCAAGGACCCACTCGTGCTTGGCATTAACGCCTGGCTCACTGTCGGCGTTCATCCCAAAGATGTTTGATGTGTTTATGGCCAGGGCTCTGTGCTGGCCAGTCAAGTTCTTCCTCACCAAACTGGGAAAACCATATACTGTATTTATGGACCTGGCTTTGTGAAAGCGGGCATTTTCATGTTGAACCAGGGATGTGTCTTCCCCTAATTGTTGCTACAAAGCTTTTGACCACATAGTATTACTTACGCATACTGAATGAGGAATTTAAATCTGTTGTGACTTTTGTGTTGCAGCCATAATGTTTGCAACCTGAAAAATCTCTTTAAAAACCAAGCACCAAGTGTCTGCTCATCCTTTTTTGTTAGTATTATGACTGCATTTGATGACAAATTTATCCCATCTGGGACATCCCGAGACAGTTTCCTTCTTAACTTTTCTCTGAATTTTATTCTAATTTCAGACTAACCTGACAGAGTGTGACAAATAGGTTGTTATCTGTCTAAGATAAGCCTTGTGTGGCTAATCTGAACCTTGTCATGTAGTGACAGCTGCTCTTCTTGATGCTACCTGTGCTGATATTTATCCATTATTTCAAGGACTGCTCTAAAAACATACATGACTAAATAAAAATAAATACAGGTTTGAGCCTGGAATCTGCCTGTTGGAAGACATTACATCTATTTATCTGGATGCTGACATCTTTTATTACCCTGTCCCTGTTCTGTAAATGGTTTATTTTCAGTTATTGAACCAATGGTAAAAGTGTCTAACTGGATGTGATCTCATGTGATTGCCTTCTATTTTTACTTCAGTAAAGTGAGAAGAGTGTATTCTTTCTCTTGATCCTGTCATTTTGGACATAACACTCCCTCCATTATATCATTGGTGCAAAAAAAAATCCAATTATTCAGAGGGATGTCTGCAAAACTAATATGTGTGAGATAGAAATAAAATACTGTATTATTCATGCAATGGGCATAGCTGTATCCCCAGGGACTATGATTTTAAATATTCAATTAGGCAGAAGGAAAAGTTATTTTAGGTAACTTAGATAAATGGCAGACTGATTGAAAATCAAATTTTCTTTTCACATGGACAAGATAGACAAACAGTGAATCTCTATTAATCAAAACCAAAGAAACAGAGATTGAACAAAAAATATCAGAAATATTGGGAGCTGTTTACAGCGCTTGTACCACCATGAATTAAAAATATGGACACAGGCATTAAGCCATAAGTATAGGCATAATCTGTTTACAATGTAACTCCACCACTAAATGACAATACATATATAATTGGAACATGGACAACGAATAGTGTTGGGTAAGCCTCAAGATTTCATCTGTACTTTTTGCAGATGATGTGGTTCTACTGGCCTCATCAGATCGTGACTTCCAGTGTGTGCACTGGGACGGTTTGCATCCAAGTGTGAAGCAGTCTGGGATGAGGGCCAGCACCTCCAACTCTGAGGCTATGAACAGTGAAGTGCTCCCTTTGGGTTAGCACTGAGTAACTGCCCAAGTTAAAGTATCTTGGGGTTGTGTTCACCAGTCAGGGTAAAATGCAGCGGGAGATCGACAGGTGAATTGATTTCACGTCAACAATAATGCAAAAGCTGTATTGGACTGTGAAGAGGGAGCTGAGCCTGATAGCGGAGCTCTCAATCCAGGTTCCAGTTTTCATCTGTGGTCAAGAGCTTTGGCTCACCCTAAGAGACAGTGTGGGAAGCTCACACACCCAGACGGAGTTAGAAGTCGAACCACTGCTCCTTCATGTTGAAAAAAAAAAGTCAGCTGAGGTAGAATGGGCATCTAATTCAGATGCCTCCTGGATGTTTCCCTGTGGAGGTATTCCAGGCATGGCCAACTGGTAAGAGACCACAAGGCGGATTAAGGACACGCTGGAGGATTGACATATCCCATATGGTCTGGGTACGCCTCAGGAAACCTGAGGACGTGGCCATGGGGAGGGATATATGGTCCACCTTAGCCTGCTGCTCTGCGACGTGGACTCAGATAAGCAGCAGAACATGGATGGATGGTTACGATTGATGGCTGTAGGCTAAGATGCATGCCATGTAACTGCAATGTCCCCTGTTAGATTCTGCCATGGCTTCACTATTGTCAGGCCTTTGCTATCTGCCATATTTCTTGCCTTTCTGGACTTGAAAAAAATGCCATTTTTCAAAACATATTGTGAATACACCACTTCTAATTCCCCAATTCCAACATTGGAAATAAACACTTCTTTAACTGGTTTAGGATTTTTAATAAGAAAAGGTGACTTCCACTTGAAGAAAACATACTCTTCTATGGGAAATTGGTCATCCACACTGATGGCTTTTCTTGACTTTTCTTTAACCTGAGTAGTTTGACTAAAAACAATGCTTTCTTTTTTAGCTACAACCTGCACCACACATTTTCGCACATTTTACACCTGGTACATGTTGCACAGGACAACCGCAGTCTGATCTATGGATTAAACTGAGAGTTACTCAAAATGGCTGACCACTTTCCACTACTTCCTCAAGCCCATGCTGACCGTTGTAAGCAAGCATCTTTCCATCATGTTCACATATTGATCCATGTCCCTGGCTTCTCCTTTGAAACAGAGGACCCCTCAACACACATTACCTATTTTCGCTGAGTTTGCGGTCATGAACTGTTCTGTGTGTGTCTGTGTCTATTTTGAAGACACACTCACTATAAGTGAATATCACACCCCTCCTGGAGGAGAAGCAAGAATAAGTGCAGGGGATGAAAGTAAAAAAACAAGACATTTTGTGGGTTGAATTTCTCTTAAGATTAAACCACCTAGAGGTCTCCTCGGGGAGAAGGTTGTTCATTACTGTAAAGATGTGAAATACAGGTAAGCTGCAAGTAGAGAAGGCTGTTGTCATTATAGTAAATAGTTCTAAAATGTGTATTACTAAAGCACCAACACTAAGAGATTCTTCAAAGTAGCAGACATAAATGATGAAAGAGAAAACTGAGAAAGCCTGATGGCCTCTGATACTTCATGATAATTATCAGCACGGAACTTTTGTATTTTCACATGGTGTGCAATCTCTGTGGTTACAGCACAAATCCTTTTATAACCACGAGGGTAGTGATTTATCCACACCTGTAGGTCCCTAGTTACATGCTGGGTAGTCAGCATGTTGATTACTTACACTTTTAACAAAGCACACGTGTCTTTTGTCGGCATCTAACCTGTAAACCTTTTTTGTTTTTATTTTGTAATACATTTCATTTTGTAATGACTGCCTTTCAGCGTCAGTCCAGGTTTGCCCTACCATCACTGACAGTGGTAGTTTTGTTGATTTGTCCCCAAAGGGATCCATCCCCAAATCTTTCCCTGGTAACATTTCCAAGGATTTCACACAGGCTTAAGCATAAACAGTATTTTTTTTCTGAGGACAAGGTCTTTTGGTGTAAAAAACAAACAAAAAAACCTGGGAAATATGCTTATTCGCTTTCTTGCTGAGAGTTGAATGTCAAGATCTGAGGCCACAAAACACACATATGCAGTTGTACGCTGAAAAAGACTTTGATCAAATCAGTTCCCCTTTAAGGGACAAATATGAGGGAGGTATCAATCTTCCCAGTTCTTGGCAAGAAAACAAATGTAGAACTATTCCTTTAGAGTAAATAGGCTTGTGTGTATTATAACGTATGAGAGCTACTATACACCTTTCTTTGAGTAATTGTAACAGTGAGGAGTTAGTTTAGATTTGTATATTGATAGTCATCAGTGAATTATTGTTGTTCAATTTTTTTACATCAGAATTTGTTCCTTGAATTTATCGTCAATCATAAAGAATCTCTGGGTTTCTATTGTGCAGCAATGAGCAACAAGCCCCGGTAGCCGCATGTCATATCTCTCTCAGCCAGACTCAGGCAAGAATGTGGCGGGGCCGTGCAGTTTCATCATCCCAAAAACAATCTGTAGGGTATATTCATGATTCAGTAGTAGTGTTACGGGCTCAAAGTGAAAAACGACCACAAACTGCATGACATGTTGCGCTGTTCATTAATCGCAGCCCAGCCTCTGAGGCACTTGTTATACACGGATCCTGTAAACAGAGAGACCTGAATCTGAATCTACTGACAATTGCAACCCATTCTGTTGGCTTTATTGGCTGGCAGAAGCTAGAGAATCCCAAAAACCAAATAGAACCGTTTTAAAAACTTTATCGTATCAACCTCCATCAAAATTTTAAATCAAAATTTTTGCTTTAATCTTTAATTGGATGTGTCATGTGTTTGTAGCCTACATCTTTAGCTGTTATATGTATTTTATGTGTATTTATTGTAAGGACAGCTACTACTATGCACTACGCACTTTGAGTCCAGGACAAATTTCCCCTTGGGGACAATAAAGTGTATTTTATTCTATTCTTTTCTATTCTTCGGGTGTGACGTGTGTTTACAACAAGCAGTTGAGTTTTATCATGAGCTCTGTCGCTGTCCTCCAGGTTGTTTTTTTTAAAAAATGAATCAGAATAGCAGTCCTAAAGATTACTGTCAATGACTTCGCAGTGGGTGAAGTGACTGGTGTTAACATCAGTTTGTGACAGAAGCAACTCCATGCTGTTTGGACATGTCTGTGTCAGGTATTAGATTAGTCTCCACGCCTAGCCCTTTAGACAAGAGTGTGTTTGTTCCTGCTGTAATGCTGTTATCTTCCTTTTTTTCCCTCTTCTAATCTGGACACCACAAGTAAGCGGTTCTGACAAGGGCTGTGCACAAATTGAATTTTTCTTCCCCTATCCCTTTCGATTTATAATTCCCTCTCTCGCCCTACAAGCAAACTCAATTTCTGACCCTTTAGACAAAAGGCTCAGATAAAGCAATTAGTTTGTGATTCTGTGTGAGCTCCTGGCTCAAGCGACCTGACAGAGAGTGTGAAGCACTAAAAGCAGCACAAACAGGGGTGATGACGGTCACTGGCAGACAAATTCAGCTCTACAGAGATGAACTTGGAGTCACTGGCAACAAAGAGATTCAGCCTCTGGAAAGAGGAAGGTAAACATAACTGTAAAAGCAGCGAGAGTCCAGACAGCCCTGCCAATATGTCTGGCCAGCATGTCTTTGACTGCTGCAATTTCCTCCTTTGACTACTTCAAGCTTTTTCCTCAGAATGTCCCTAACAGGGTATTCATTTATTTTACTGCACTTTCAGACTCTAGGATGACAATCTATCTTTTTGTGCTAAAAGGCTTATATGAGGTCAGTGCTTTCAGATGAAATGCACAAAGCACAAGGGGGGGGGGCATTTGAATTTTCTTTGAAGTGAGACACTAGAGCACAATAAGGCATGCACATATAACCCTCTTTGAACAGAAAGTACGACAAGAAAAATTTTGAAGATTGTTATATTGCGCGCGCTCTGACAGACAAAACAGTTTTCGCTCCTTCACTTTTGATAAAAACTCTGATATGCACATTTTAATAATAATAGTTCACCTTTTCAGAAGTAAAATATTGAATGATCTTGCCTTTGATAGTCGATGTCTCCAGTATCCTAGTGTTTGTTCCAGCACTGTTGTTTTCATTTGCTTTCAATGTCCGGTGTCCCTCCTTTCCAATGAGCAACAGCTCTTACATAGACCTAGCGAAAAGTAAAGGCACAGGCTATTTGAACTTTGGACAGTTTGTAAAGTCACCCTGGCCATAATCTCCAGCGTTAAGAATTCATTTTGGCCGTTGCAGGAAAAAAAGTGAAAACTGTAAAGGAGGATTTAAAGTGAAATACATGGCATGGGGGATCCGTTTAGAAATATAGTTATCTTGCAGTCTGGCTGGGGAGATACGGATGTGGCGAAACTGATGAGTTTCTCAGTCATTATCTTCTAGGTGATAGCATGGCATATATATATATTTTTTTTTTTTTTCAAAACTCTTATCACTGTGATGGCCTTAAGGAAATAATATTTTTCCAATCAATTCTCTAATTTCAGGAAGAAAGTGAATAGCTTATTTCAAAATGCTATTCAGGAAAAGTATTTTGCTATGAGATGATGCCACATTTTGTATCAGTTTCAGGGATGATAGGAAGGGTATTACCTTTATAGTGCAGTGATAAAAATATTATGTCTGGTAATAACAGTGTCATAGTTTTCTGTGCCGTAAAATACAAGTTTTTGATTATTGAAATGTTTCTGACTGGTTGGATTCCCTCCTGTTTAACTGCTCACTGTGGTCTGTGGTGGCATCAGCAGTTCAGTCAATAGGAAACATCCATTCAGACGTTGGACCACACAGTGCAAATCCTGCTGGTTCTGTGCTATCTGCCCTGACACAAATGAGAGTCAAACGGATGGGCGGAGTGCCATGCTGTTTCCCCTGGCAGAGATTCAGGCCTTGAACAGAGAGATATCATGAATGCACTGAGACTCTCTGCGGTGACCTATTTACACAGATCTGAATGCAGCCACATTTAATACACAGATATGTGAGTGTATTTTATGTACGGCATTGTATGGTTAAAATGAGGCAATTCTTCATCTCCCTTCTTTGTCTTTTCACAATCTAACTCGTCATGTCCGCCACAGAAAAGTTACCCACCCTGTATAAACTGTTTGTGTTGCTCTGTAGCCCAGCAGTCTATACACTGGGAGTCTCCAGAGATGCAAGCTAATACTGAATCACTGTGCCTACTCAGCAGGGAGCTGGGGAGAGAAAAAACAGCCAAAATCCCTGGAGTTGGAATATCAGGCCTGCAGTCCAGTAGCAAACAAAATCTGTTGAGTATAAAAGGCCGAATTTATCGTATGGGCTGTTTTAATCCATCATTCGATAAAAATCGTTTCGCAGAAACTTTGCACACCGAGTCCGATGCGTTTCATTATTCTGTTCCTCGTGAAAATTCTCAATATGAAACAAAATGGAATCGTCAAGCAGTGAGGATGATTTTGTGGACACTTCCTCCAAGTCTTGACGCTGGTGTCGCTCTGTCTCTCACTCTGTCTCTCACTCTGTCTCTCGCTCCTTCGCTCTCGCTCTGTCTCTCACTCTGTCTCTCGCTCCTTCACTCTCATTTCCTCCCTCCTGTCACCACTCTATGCCTGTGTCTTGCATTTGGCACCGCGTCTACCTGACGGGGCTGAGCTGTCCTCCCTCTCTGTCCCCACGCTGTTGTCTCTGTCTGTGTGCTGTTCGCATCCTCTATTTCATCCTCCTCCTCATCAACATCATCCACCTAAATATTACTATGACAAGTTGAACAAAGTCTATCTGAGTTATAAAATTTTAATGTGTAACGTATATATTTGTGACAGTTTGGGGGGAAAAATTACAGACTTGGGCTGCGAAGGCCTGAAGTCTATTAGGTTGCCATTTGCCCTCACAGCACAAATAAATGCGGGGTGAAACACAGTAACATTAGTGATACTTGACCATTCAACTTTTTTTTTGACAACCTTTTCTCTTTGTTTGTGTTATTTTTAATTTTATGTAACAGCTCTGTTGTATGACTTTTCTAACTTGGTTTTACACTTAGAAGGATCACCACATGATGCGACCTCAGGCGTGGATGCCTAAAAGGCTAAGGTGACCACACATTTTTGGTTTGGTCGTCAG
>JAPMOB010207708.1:0-29117 GCA_029875015.1 Lepomis gibbosus
AGGTGTGCGACCTCTGACATATATAGCAATTGTAAGTCGCTTTGGATAAAAGCGTCAGCTAAATGAATAAATGTAAATGTCATAGAGATTACAAAAATCCCCCATCCCCCCTGTTGACATTTCCATCAGTAAAACATGCTGGTCAGTAGTTCCAAACATTTTTGTCTTATAACACCTTAAAGTGAGGCCTATGAGTTTCACTTTTCTAATAGTTGTGAATGATGTTCTTGGATCATTTGAAAAATCTTACATGGTGCACACATGGCGCCACCATGACTGAATATGAATATACATACAACTATATCACAATTAAAAAGCTAAGATTAGGGAAAAGTAATTAAAATTAACACACACAGAAATAGTTTATAATCATGTCTTACAACAAGTTTGGTTTATCTTGTGACCCTACAAGAAGTCCTGGGGTCCTAAAAGACTTTTTTTTTTTATTATTTGGAGTTTCTACTTAAAAAAGGGTCACGTTTGATGAAGGGATTACAAGATGCAATTAAGAGTTTTGTTAATTTTATAAAATAATTTCTTAATTCTTGTTACATTTGATGAGTTATAAGCCATTAAGTGGAACAACTTTTGGGTCGCCAGACTGTGAAAAATGACTGACGACTGTATAGCCACTTACGTTCTGAAAAAGGGCTGCAAAAGCTCTGCATCCATTTATTAATAATATATAGATGTTAGGGGTATATTAAAAATGTGTAATAACTATTACAACAAATTAGAAATTCTAAACACCAACCATATAGAGTTTTCACGGCCTGGCAACCCAGTATTATTTAATAATGGCTTACCGCTTTTAAATCTTATAAACTCTGTTAGGGAGGTGTATTAGGATAAGGGTGTTACTTTATTAAAAGAGGCCAGGTTATTAAATATTTGAGAGAGAGAAAACATGAGGGGATGATTAGTGAATTAAATGTCTCCAACACACAATATCCTGAATACACAGATTTTAACTTAACATACTGAGCTGCCAGTGACGACCACTTATACACGTTTTCAATTATATACTTCGACAGCATATTTTTTATTCCCAGAGAGACGGCACGAATCCTGTCTGTGCAAAAGGAAAGTGGTCAAATGTGGGGAAAGCTTTTGAAAAGGTACAATTGGTGCTGTGCGGTGAAATGTTCTCCTCAAGCCGGTGAACAGTAGCGTCTCCATGGAGACTCCTGGCAGACCGACTGTGCAGTCGTGTGGATAAGAAGAACACCTCGTCCTGCTGGCGAGATGCCACCAGCAAACCCCCCAAAACAACCTTAACGCAGTCTCTAACTAAGAACTGATCTAAACATGAAGTGAACCCTGAAACTGAGCTCACCAAGCATCACATTTTTAGTCTAAGTTTGGCTATTTAAAAAGTATTAGCATAAAACAATGTGATAAATGTGGTGTGGCCGTTGTACTTGTGGTGTGTGCAGCCAGCAGAGCAGAACCTGGTTTCACAATGTTCTCCTGCCCACATGCACATTAAAATGATAAAACAGTCAAGCATGAGAGCAGTGATAAAATGTATCATTGCGTGAATACTGGAGAAGAAATCATAACTTGTACAATGACGAATAAATTGAGTTTAAGCTAAGATGGTCGCAATTGTATTCCAGTACACATCTTTTTGTGATATTCAGAGAATATCTCCTCACAGTCCACTAGCTATCTGTTCTGTGTGTGCGCTAAAAAACAATTCAGTATTTGTACAGCCCGGGCTCTGTAAATAGGAAACAAACAAGTGGGGGCCACTATTCCAGCCATGATTCTGTGTCAGGTAACGTTGCCCACGGACAATCAGCTTACTTTATAGTTGGCCAAGACATGCTGTTGTTGTGATGATATAGTAGCAGGAGAGTTGAGTCTTGTCCTCTCTTCATGGTAGCTTTGCAGCATCAACTGTGGCGACAACTGGGTTTGCTAACCCACAACTTAACTAACATTAGTTTTGTTTCTCCAGAATCCCATACCCAACCTTTAAAGCCCAAATTTTAATTCTACAAAATCCAAAACACTTCACAGGTCAGACAATGATAGATGTTGGGTCTTGATCTAAATCTGATATATGTTTCTTTGTTGTGTCTTAGGCTTACTATCTGTTTGCAATGTGTCACTATACACGTAAGAGTTTCCATTAAAGCGGCTTTCCTAAGAGCTCAAGCTCTGTGACGTCACATCAACATAAAGCCAAGAAGCTGCCCAATTAGAAATGAACAGAAGACTGAGTCAGTGGTGCTTTGCAAAAAACAGTTCTCCTGAATTCTCTCACGGCTGTTTAATTATTTTCATTTTCTGTGCTGTGTGACAGAGAGAGAGACACATTCAGCCCAAGTGAATGACTGCAGTTGGGGTGAAGTTTTCTAAAGGCACACAGGATCTGATGTAAGTCTCTATTGTGCTAACTTGAGGTTGAGTGTTTGTGTGGAAAACTGTGCTGGATGTTAAAGGTTCCCCACCTAAAAATCTCAGGAACAACTCAATCCCTGTTTGCTTGAAAGTTAGCTTTAAAAGATTTGCAGCTTCAATTATTCATATTTTTTCCGTAGTTCAACTTAAATGTACAACAGTGCAATTCAAGAGGGGAAAGTTTTCAAATTACTCCTGTAACCTAGAATACTTCTCTACTGCCTGTTTATTTGCTCAGTAGGTCCCAAAACAACAACAACAACAATAAAAAAAACAACAACATTGTTTTCCCCAAAATATAAGTCAATACAGTGCTGTTAAGCTATCACATTCCTCAAAAGCTCAGAAGATCCATTTGGGGAAATGTGTTCAGCCATGTTATGGTTATATATAAATAAGGATAATAGCAGCACAAACTACAACCTCCAAACTAATCACACCACTACGTCACCTCACTTGAGACTGTATTGCACGATTAGTAAATGTAAATGCTTCGTATTTGTATAGCGCCTTTCTAGTCTTTGACCACTCAAAGCGCTTTTACACTTCTGCATTCACCATTCACACACACTGAGCCTAAATTAAACTAAAATTCACATACATTCATACACTGGCAGAACAGCCGCCAGGGGCAATTCGGAGTTCAGTGTCTTGCCCAAGGACACTTCGACACGCAGCCTGGGGCAGCTGGGGATTGAACCGCCCACCTTCCGATTAACAGCCAACCCGCTCTACTTACTGAGCCTTAGCCGCCCCTTAGTGGAAGTACAATACTGTTCATGGGTGCTACCTGTACTAATTTTGAGTTTAATAACTTGTATAGTTCCTATTCTTATTTTTTTAAATCTGTCTCTCAAACATTATAACCTTCATGAACATAGGATTAATAGGAAGGTGGTTGTATAACACTGCATTCATTTTAGCTAATGGACCTGATAAACTGACAAAGAAGTGCACTGAAGTCACAGTTGGCAGAGCTATAGACTCACCTATACTACTATATTACACCTATACATTTAAAGAAAGGACTTGGTGTCAGCTTCTGAAACATTAACACAGCAAATGTGTAGTGTTATTTAATTGTCTGCATTTAAAAACCTGAAAACTTTTATATTTTGATGCTGTCATTCTGATGTGAACGTCTGTCAGCATTGGAATTGATTAACACACTATTAAGATGTTTTACATGTTGTCCAACATTTTGTCACTTTTTCTACTCCTGGTCCTGAAGAAACGCCGTTTTAGCTCTATTCCTCACAGTCTGAAATGCATTCAATGAATGAAACTCTTAACACTCTGCTCAACCTACAGGTTATATTTGATACTTCAAAAAGTTGGCATTCTGCCGTGACATTGCTCCTCATAAATGTGCTGTAATCACATTTCAAACTGCCACCACTGACTCAAACACAACTGAAGTCTAATCTGGTCTGTCATGATGTTACTCATGCATGATGTTGTGGGGGCTGGACTAGTCTGTATCATCTTTTTGGTTTCAAACTTGTGGTTTCTAACGAGTCAGCGCTGACTGTCTGCACTCTGGCAGGATGATTAACGGGGAGGGGACAATAGTTAAGTTGTGAAAGTGGGGTTTGTTATGAAAGATTGTTGTGTCATGCTCGTTGTTGTGTCATTCTTGTCTCGTTTTTCTTTGTCCTCGTGGCTCGCTGGTTCTCTCCCTCTCTTCCTCTGTCTTTTTCTATTCCTCACTCACTCCTTCCATGAGTCTCTCTCTCTCTCTCACTTTCTTTCTACACTTGAACAATGAGAGCCTTGTCAGCGCTGCCTCCCCTCCTTCTCCACTGCCACATGTTCATTAGGATTCAGAAGCCTTATCTCCTGCATCCCAAACCTGCAGAAGCATTTACAACTAATACAGAAAGTCCACCAAGCAAAACTAAAGTCAAACCAGTGGTGTCAGTTTGGACTAAACAGGAGGGCAATTAAAAGGCTTGTTCAACAGGATTATCAGGTTACTTGATTTTTTTTTTTTGCAAATGACATCTTCAGCAGCGATGACAGGAATGGTTGAGTGTTCAGCAGATTACAACATGGCATGAAATTAGAGTCATTTAAAAAGGAGAAATGAGTAGAGTTTGTTAATGCTCCAAAGCACAAAACTAGCAAAACACCCTGCAGGTGTTAGTGGGGCTGGTGGGGTTGTTGGTTCAACTTCAACGATTGCTTGACTTCTGACTTTAAATAAAGAAAAAAGGGTCAGTTCACCCAAAATACAGAAATATAGATTTTGAGAAGTTGACATCTGAGATACATGGCGTTATTTTCCTCACTCTAACTCTCATTGGTGTCTAGCTGTTAGTTTTGTTTTGATTTGTTCATGTTTTGAGGTATCTGAGATTTCTGACTCCACTCCAATATAATTCAACAGCAACATCACTTTATAATCACTATATCCATTATAACAGCCCTGCAATAAATCCTCCTTCGTTAAGGTTATAATGTTCAGTTTCTAACAGTTTTAGAATGTCTTGATTCAACTTTGTGGGTAAATTTAAAAGCGGTGTTCCTAATAACTTCATTCATTGCCATTTATTCTGAATGTCAGAATTCAGAGACCTGAAAGACAGAAATTGCTTGTGCAGATTTGTAGCTTGCCCTCAAGACTTAATTATGCAAAAATATGGGAAACAATGTGATTTTTAAGTAAAGCAGGTCTGCAGCTGGTTATTGTGATGCTCTCTAACACACACACTCACGGTATTTCAGGGTCACAGAGGATCACTTGTTTCAGTGGATTGCGACGCTCCATCAAACCCCAAAGTGCTGAGTCTTGAGCTTTAACGTCACTTGTATCTCTGCTGCCGAATCGACAGTCTTCAGTGTTTCGGTGTTGAGTTTCTGAGCTCTACAATCACATCTGTGATCGTCTGTGTCCCCAGATAAAAATAAAATGAAATGTGCATGGTGTGCTTTTTATTTTACTGACGAGTGAAGTGAGTCAGTTAGGATGACACACACATTCTTCCTCTAGCATTACTTCTTATTTGTATTATTTAAAAAAAACAGACATACGGTGTAGCTTAGGTTTTCTGGTTTATATTTTAAGCGTTTCATTTTTCTATACTTGCAACTACGTTCTCGTGGAAAATAGTGTTCCTGTTGTCTTGCTTTTTGAGTTTCTGGCAGTGGTGGAAGAAGTACTCTTACTAAAGTAAATAAATTTAGTAATAATTTTAATACTAGTAATATCTTATAATAGTATATTTATGGAACCAGAAGTAAAAATATCATTAAGCAGAATGGCCCATTTCAGAATAATGTATTTTATATTATTGAATTATAGTCTAATCATTGGTGCATTACAGTGTAAAGTTTTATTTTAACCCATAATAAGATATGTTGAATTATTAATCTAAATCTGCAAAGTAACTAAAGTTATCAAAATAATGTAGTGAAGCAAAAGTACAATATTTCCCTCTGAAATGTAGTGCAGGTATAAAGTAACAGAAAATGGAATTTGAGTAAATGTACTTAGTTGCTTTCCACACCACTGATTGCTGGTTACAACACACGCAGACAGACACGTGTAAAACAGGTTTTGTTGTGCTGTTATTGTTAAGGATTTCGGTTTTTCTAGACTAGCAACTCTATTCATGTGTAAATTAAGATTCCTGTCGTCCTGCTTCTTGAGTTTGTGGTTACACAGGCACACACGTACATGCGTACAGAGTTTCCTTGTGTGACCGGGTGGAGTTTCCTTAGGAGTGACAGAAGTTCAATGTACTGAGCGACGCCCTCGCTCCCCAACGGCTCCACTTCAATGGGTGGGTGGGATGGTTGTGTAGCAGTGTATTTGGAGAAGTGTGTGTGTTGAAGAGGTTATAAATGTCTGCCCATGACGTCTTTTCTCTCTTCCTGAACCTAAATCTACAATGTACATTTCCTTAAAGAAATAGTCCCTCTCCAAAAATGAACGAGAGGTGCTGAACCTCTTAAATGTCAGCGATCCACCAGGAGCCTGTCAGTACACACTCGCACTGTGCAGCAGAACTTGCTGGTTGCTGAAACCCTCAGAACTTTATTTAGAATTGTAGATTCATAAAATAGCATCTATGCCAGGCTGAATTTTGGGGAAATGTGTATAAAAATTATGCACAAGGCATGTAGAATATTTCCATTTGATCGAGAGATGCTGCTCTAAAAAACATGAAGTGTTGGGTTTGAATATTTCAATCAGAGTAACAGTCATGTAGGTTCAGTGAAGAGCAAGACAATGCTAGATGCATACAGAGCTGTCTCACAGTGTGGAATAAGTGTGTGTTGCTGCATCACACACACAGACAGAAGTGATGCACTGTTGGCTGTTAAACACGTCAGACAACTTCTTTTTTTAAACTACTTACTATCTTAAGAGTCATGAACAAGGAACTAATGAGGTAACTGAAGAGCAAAACTGAAGTACTTAGACGTTGCAGAATATTTGAGGCTTCCATGAGATTGCCGCCTGCATGTTTGACGTTGACAAAATCCTGCAGGGTAAATACACTTAAGATCTCTGTGTGTCAAAGTGTTGTTGTGTTGCAGATTTATCACCAAATCTGAGACACCAGTACAGCACTACGCCCTGATGTCACAAAAGTGCCACAACCCTTTGGACATCAAAAAGAATTTGACTCTTTAGCTGAAATAAAAGACAGAATAACCTTGTCCATATCTTGTAACAGAATCTCCAAATTGCAGATTATCCAACATTTACACACTATGTTGTGTGCCCCAAGAAGAAATATTGATTTTTACTGTTTGTCATCAACTCGACTTTTATAAAAACTGAATAGAATGTTATTTTAAAAAGGATTTTAAAACTTTGTTTCCTTTTCTTTATCATATTACCGCTCACAATTAATTTACCTGCTGCTTTAAGATTTACAGTTTCCATTTTGTGATTCATATAAAGATTTCTGGTTAATTTAAAAGACTTGTTGGCAGTGGAGCTCCTATTTCTTCTCTGTGTTGGATTTAATTAAATGTTTTGATGGCACATGCTTTGGAGTTGGAGTCTAACAGGCGGAAAAATAAATAAAAATAAAAAAGTTAAATTTAAAAGGCTTGAAAAATTGTGAAAATGTGAAAATTAAATTATAAATGTATTATTTAAAGACAGAATAAGAAAATAGTATTATTGAAAATTATAACTTTTTTTGCTCTGCTCGTCAGTTAAATGCAGAAATTAATTTAACTTACTAATGTATAATAACTCATTATAATCCAACACTGTAAAAGTCTATAATTATTCAATGGCAAACTCTGAGCTCCATCTAATTATTTATCAAATACAAAAACTGCTGAGAACATGGAATGACCTTTTTAACAATCTTGGGGGTCAATCTTTGACCAAGCTGCTGGACTAAAGATTAGAAACCGGCAGCGCTTGTAGAAGCAGCAGCCCGTAACTCCAAACTTTGCAAAACTTTTGGTTTTTTATCTATTTATTCAGGCTTTATTGCAGAAACATTTATTACCTCTGACAGAAATACAGTCATTGAAAAAGGAAAACAGGGTTTTTGAATTAAAGAGCAGCGGAACTTGAAACGATCCAACAGATCAACTGGACCAGGCGCCACGGCGGTGATCGCTCAGAGATGAAAGAAAGCCTGGATAGGACCAAGCAAAGGAAATCAAACACTGCTGCGCCCACATCTTCAGAGACGTGCTCCATTAACAGAGTCTGATCAAGCACTCGGCAGACGTTCCGCGTTCTGAGCTGTTGCCGCAAGACTCCAGCAAGATGGCAGGAGGCAGACTTAGATGATGCTTGGTGCTTAAACACAGTCTACATGGAAACTGTTTCCCAAACGTCAGACTTCTTAATTTGATGATGAAACAATTTCATCATCTTGTTGCTGCTGTTTACATTCTGCCCAGACACAAATTCAAGAAATGCACTGCCGAATGTTTTGAGTGTTTACATCTCTGTATTCATAGTTTTCACGTGACGTCACATTCCAAGGATAACGCTCCCTTGAAGGGCAAAAAAAAAGACATTTTTTCCGCTGCCAACCAACCAGGAAGCAAGTGATACTCTATTACTTTGAGTTTGTTAATTTTGCGTTGCCAAAAGGCTGGATGGGTGTTGTGCTTTAGGATGTACTAATTGAGGAGGAGACGAGCCTGAGCTGCATTGGGTGAGGGATTCCCTACAAGGTAAAAGTAAACATTACCACAGTCGAGCGTTAGAAGGGACCTGACACTTTATAGCAGAAATATGATAGCAGGTGCTTTATATGTAAGTGCCAAAAACTTGCAATTTGCGTCCATATCTATCTTTTTCTTGAGTGGAGAGGTGATCCAAACAAAATTTAACTGTTTTTGCGGCATCTCTATGAGTGAGTCCGGAATGAGCCGTTACCTTGGTCTGTTGTTTTGCCCTCCAGGTCACCGCGCATGTAATGCGACTGAAAACTATGACTTGACAAACAGACAACCATGTACTTTGAAAGTAACATGGTCTGAAAAGACAATAACTGGCTTTGTTTTGCTGTCTGAGCTCAGAGCAGTACAATGACTAATGAACACATAGAGTGTGTGTGTTACCAGCACCACAGTCTGATAATACATTTCGTCACTCGTGATTTGCTGCATCATCACACAACAAATAACATTTAAATGGAATTCAAATTAAAAAGGAAAAAAACATTTGCACCAATTAAATTCCTGAATTGTAAGTCAAGTAAGGGCAAAGTGTTTGCGGTATTATTTATGCACTAACTCAACTTATAAACACATTTTCCCGACCTTCCTCAGATACTTGATGACTAAGTATTTACATCTTTTTATATCTGAAAAAAACAAAAACATCTTTTATTGCCTCAAAAAGAAATATGTAAAGAAGGTTGATGCTACTTATTTGTCTGTATTAAATAATGTTTGCAGATAGTCCTCTCACCCTCTGTATACACCCCCAACAAGTTCCAACAATCAGATGTTAGTGCAGCCCGCCAGGGCAAAATAAAGGCTGTAAACCACTTGCTGCTCCTCATGAAGCTTCTTGCTGTGAGCACAAGCTAACAACTCTTCAGTCTTGTTCTCCTTATTATGTATCATTGACCATATAAAGAGTATAATTTTCACTTACAGCACAGACTGGTGACTCACTTTGCCTAAAACAAACCTCAGTTGTCAAAACCATTGACCATTATTTTCTTCTCTGTTATATGGTTTGTTAAGTATAATATGCTATCACTGAAGAGTGCAGACCTTGCATCTCTAGTTTCTATGAGGTTAGTGCCTTGGCACGTCACATCACGGGCAATGGAAGACAAAAACCGACTCAAGAACATGTTAACTTCTGACAGACAAGCACTGCATCTACTCTGTCGGGAGTGTGGTTGTACTATAAAGTGTTATTTCAGTGAGAGTCCTCTAGGCTGACCTTATCCAGGATGAACTTGTTCAGGTACGGCATGTATCCCTGGGTGGAGACGGGACCCTCATCGTCGTCTTTAAAGTGCTCCTCCAGCGCAACGGGGTCATGTGGGATCTTCATCACTGTGCACAAGTTGTGGGACAGCACCTGGAATGATGGGAAAAATCTTCTATCATTGATCATATAACTGACTGAAGAATTATTTTAATTTTAAAATAATCTGCCACTACAATCAATTAATAGTTTAATCAAAGTTTGAATCAAGGTGCAGTTTTACCTTTCACCTAAGGACTTTGGAGAATCATACTAGTGCCATGTTTGAGGAACTCATTTTGTAAGAATAGGTAACATCAGTTAGATGGTCAAACTGATACAGCTACTGTCTGTAACCCATGTTCTTTTGAAATTTGATGTTACATATCTTGCATAGATGCCTGGATTTCCCCCCAAAAAGTAGGAGCTTAAAAGAGTACTCTAGATGATCATTTTGTAGTTAATGCAGCTGAGATAATCTGACTTTTAGTCCTTTAAATGGACCGAGCTCCAAAAACACTGGTCCTATTTTCCATTCCATTTTCAACTCCACAGCAACTTGCAGACCCCCTCCGTGCCAGGTTAATTGGCTGTGTCATGCTTAAACATCTGTAGTCCCCACCAGACACACCTGGATGTGGTTACTTGAGTTTTTTTCTCAGACTTGACAAAGCACTAAACCTTCTACCAATTAGTGTTGTCAAAAATATTGATTTTTTGATATACACTATATATCTATATATAACCAAAAGTTTTAGGACACCCCTTAGAATCTTTGAATTCAGGTGTTCAATCCCTTCCATGGCCACAGGTGTATAAAATCAAGCACCTAGGCATGCAGACTGCTTCTACAAACATTTGTGAAAGAATGGGTCACTTTCAGGAGTGCAGTGAATTCCAGCGTTGTACCATGATAGGTTGCCAACTGTGCAGTAAGTCCATTAGTGAAATGTCCTCACTACTAAATATCCCATGGTCAACTGTTAGTGGTATCATAAGAAAGTGGAAGCGATGGCCTTGCTCAAAAATCTGTAGCCTCCAGCCGACACACCTGAATGTCGTCACTTGAGTGGTTTTCTCAGACTTGACAAAGCATTGAACCATTTAACTTAATTACATATTAATTCGTAAACAATAAAAAACGATCACAATTTCCTAAAGACAAAAGGTGAATTCTATAGTCTAAAACCCAACAATATTCAGTTTGTAGTCACACAAGCCATCACTCTGATGAACAGATGACACTGGCCCACAGTGTCAGATACAATTCCTGTGCAATAACCCTGTAACTCTGCCTCTAATAAGCCACCCGTCTACTGGCTACCACTTATCATTTATTCATTCTCTATTTCAGAGCTCTTCATATTGTAGATTGTATATAATATACCAAATTTACGTACCTCAAGTGCATAACATCGCACTTGATACTTATTTATTCCAGCATCCTTTGCACTGTGCTCCATCACACTGTGTGCATGTGTATATGTGCATGTATATCACATCCACCTCCGACATGTACATAATAATAATAAAAATAACAATAATAATAATTTCCTCCTGCATCCTTTGCACTCTGCTCATTGCACTATTGTCTCAATCTGGCTATTTCGTTTTTTTTATAGTGCGTATATATGTGTTCTCTATACTGTGGCCTGTGTTTGATTTTATTACTGTATTTTTGTCAAACCATGCCAAGCCAAAAACTTCTGCGTCACTGGAGAAGTCTAAGAAAGCTGCTGAAGTGACATTATTCTGGCTTGGACAGATAAAGTTTGCATAAGTGATCAAAAGTCGAAGTATTGCAGCATAAAATAAATAAATAACTGACGCTTTTATCTAGAGCGACTTACAATTGCTATTTATCTCAGAGGCTGCACGCCTCTGGAGCAACTAGGGGTTAAGTGTCTTGCTCAGGGACAAATTGGTGTTTCACAGTGGATTCGAACCCGGGTCTTTCACACTAAAGGCATGCGTCTTATCTACTGTCCCATCACCACCCCATAAGTTGTTCTTCTTCACACAATGACATTTCTGTGACTGTAACCTTATATGATTACATGTGACAAATATCTTGACTCAAAAGTACATGAAATATTGACCTGTTCTAACAAAATAATGAATTGAAAAACGTGCCCTGCTCCAGTAACTTCTTATTTGAATCCCACCCTTGGATATTTTGGTACATTTCCATCTGAAGTCCAACACGTGTTTGAAATGACTGTTGATCAATTTGTTCCAGTGAACTCACATTTTGTGATTTCCCATATTTCCCAGTTTGCCTTTTGACAGTGTGTTGCATTCAAATGACATAGGTTGACACAGAGGGGTCTATGTAGACAGCAGAGTGTTAGCAATAATAACCAGTCAGAGAAGAGGGAGTTCCACCTCTTTCACAGCTGAGGAAACCAGACGGTGTAAAAACTGATCCAGTGTTACGACAGAATGCTTCAAATTCAGAAGCTGCTGACCTCAACACTTGACCTTTATTGTTGATTTTTGCTGCTGCTGCACAATGTTTGGCTGCCACAGAGCTTGAAATATTTGGGTGGGCCATGAAGTTGTATACATGTTGAGGTTATCTACAGGAAATGAAAAAAGTGTTTACTTTATTTTGGTTTGACCGTTGATCCAATTTACTGCTGATGAAAAATGCATTTAACTTGTTTTACCTCTAAAGGCGACATATGTGGCATGAATACAGATCAACGATCCTGAGAATAGTTTGCTAACATGGAGCCCATTATCATGTTTGCATAACAATGATCACATATGAGCTCTATGTGCAGACTAATTATCTTAAGTACTGTACTTAACTACAAATTTGAGGTACTTGCACTTAACTTGAGCATCTTCTTTTCATGCCTCTTTATACTTAAATTTTGTACTTTTTACTCCACTGTATTCATTTGACAGCTTTAGTTACTCTACCAATTATTTTAGATTTTGGAACACATCAATGATGCTTGGTGCTCAAACAGTCAAGATGGACCAAAATGTCAGACTTTTTTTGTTTAGATGAAACTTTCATATTATCATCTGGTTGCAGCTGTTTACATTCAAAACCAGATGCAAATTGAACTGATTGATTGCACTGTGGAATGTTCTGAGTGTATATCTGTGTGTGCATATATGTATATAAGTATTGTTTTATTTTATGTTACCATATTTTAATATACACTTAATTGTAAGCTATGTTGTGTGTGATAGCATGAATGGACTACAAATCTCGTTTCATTACGCAGCCTTGTGTTGACAAATAAACAATCTTGTACTCTTTAAAAACAAATTATTTTTTAAACAAACCAGACAATGTATCCAGTAATCTAGAAAATAATCAGCAGAGTAGCCCACAATAAAAATCAGCATTAGTTACAGTAACGGTAAAATCCTGCGTTAGTGGATCAGAAACAATACTCTGATGGGCTACAGTGGGTTTTGCTGGAAGTAAAGGATCTGGCTTTGTTATCTCTGTTTGCATCACTTTAGCACGCCTGCTTTGTCATAGAGACTTTAGTGCATGGTGTTGTGATGCGGGTAGTTTTAACCTCGGATATTAAATACTATTGTAATAACTAAATCTCTGTAAAAAATAATTTTAATCTTAGATGGATTTACTTCAATACTACTCAAATGCAACATGCAGAAGTCACATTAATCAGAGTAAAAACTACCAACAGGTGCGTCTCTGCAGCTCCTGTCGCTTCACGCGCACTTTGTATTTTTGGTTCAACATAACTGATCATTTTTAAATGCATACAAAAGAGACCAAACGCTGAGACTACAGTAGCGAGAGTTTCCTGCTTTGCCAAACACAAGCTCATAAACAAACGCGTAAAGTACGTAGATTACCTTCAACTGAGATTTGGAGACTTTCCCGCTTTTGTCCACGTCCAGAGCGGTGAACGCGTGCCAGATAGACTTTAAAAGTTCGTCCCGCAGGGCCATGATGGTGAACTTAAACTTGTCTCTTGTTGTGGTCGGTGTGTCTGACTCTTTCCTCTCTCGGTCTCCGAGTGTCTGAACTGCCTCTGTTGGAGACCATGAGGAAAAGTCACATGACGCGCTGTCAGACACTTTGTGCGCTGCGCGTTTATGCTGCCTGATTATGATTGAAGAGCTGCAGCACCGCTCAGCGAGAGAAAAAACACACACCGAAAACTCTTGTGTGCATCATATGATGAGTGTGTTTTATGTTTATCCAACGTCCTTGTTGAGGCTGTACATTTTAGCCATATAACCTGTTTTACAAATCAAGTCTGGATAACTCCTGCTGAGCTTTAACGAAATAGTTCAAAATATTTACTGTTTGTTTTATAATTTGTTGAAAAAAACGGTCAGTGGAAACCCAAATCACTAACTGACTGAGGGCTGGAATCAATCACACCTAAAATCAAAGTTTAAAAAAATGAAATCACAGGCTGATCCAACTTGCTGACTTTCATCACTTCAACTCATGTGACTCGGTAGTGTTTTTGGACCCCACCTGCCTGTATGCACCCCTGAAAACATCTGTGCTCGCTCCTGTATTGAAGGCGGATGGTGTCCTGGGGGATCTCCTCCCAGAGTTGTATCAGGGCATCAGGGAGCTTGGCAGTGTCAGATGTACCAAAACATTGATACATGTCCCAGAAGTTCTCAATTGGATTCAGGTCTGGGGCCCAGTCTATGGGACCATTATTACGTAGTCCAGAAACTGCCTACACACTCTGACCACTTGAGGCCAGGCACCAGTGCACTGCACCAGTCTGACAATGGCTCTGAGGATTTCATTGTTACCTAGCAGCTGTCAGGGTACCATTAGCTCACACGTGGAGGTATGTGTGACCCTCCAAGCACGCCTCACCAGACCATCACTGACCTAATTCCACAATGCAGACCATTACTAACCCTACGCCAAACTGGTCATTCTGGATAAAACTTCATTGGCCAGTCAGCATAACGTTCACCACGGCTTCTCCAGACTCGTTCACGTCTGTCACATGTGCTTTGTGTGAACCAGCTCTCAACTGTGAAGAGAACGGGGCAGCAGTGGCCGACTTTACGGTGTTCTCTGGTGAATGCCAATCGAGCAGCACGGTGCTAGGCTGTGATCCCACGTTGGGCCTTCATGCTACACTCATGGTGTCCATTTCTGACAGTTTGGTCAGACACATGTGCACCACTAGCATGGTGGAAGTCACTTTGTAGGGCTCTGATACCGGTCCTGTTGCTGGGATGTTGATGCTCTTCCCCGGCCCAGTCCAGCGCTCCTTGTGTAACGGCTCAACCCCTGGTATCTCCTACATGCTCTGGAGACTTTTGAGCAAACCTTCTTGTGATGGCACGCATCATTACATCCTGGAGGAGCTGGACTACCTGTGCAATGCATTGGTTGCAGGCTACCAGTAGTGATAAGGACACTTGCTAAACAAAACTAGAGAAAGTCTGTCAGCAAGGATAGGAGAGAACAATTGTCTGTGGCCACCACCTGCAAAACAATTTATCACATAATGCACCAAAACAAGTTGCTGAAAAGCTAAGATGTCCATTAATATGCACTGTCCCTTAAATAAAATAAATGTGTGCTGACGACTAAAACTCTTTAATAGGACAGATGTATAGTATTTGTGAAGGGAGTTCCTTCTATATCACAAAACCACACAGAACAAAGTGTAGATGGTGAGAAATTTATTAAAAGAACATATGTACAGGTTACAACAAAGTTTTTGTTTTTGTGTTAGAGGTTATAAGAACAAGATGAAGAATACTTTTTCTAAACAATAATTAAAGAGGAGCCTCATGGAAGGAAAAAGACACCTAACAGAACACATGGGTATCCAAAGAACAGGACAATGATTGTTCTAATGCTACAGGCAGGGTTGGCAGCACAAATCAACAGAGACAACAGTACAGATCAATTCTAAGGAGTTAGCTCACTGCTTTTGGTAGTTCAAAATAAACTCGGATGATTTTCCTCAAATGGCATGATCCATCTCGTTCCGACCAGGAGCATAAAATAAACATTAAATGGGGGGAAACGGATTCCTGCTACTTGAAAATAATAGCCAATAACCTCTAGACTGATCCAACCTGAAACTGGCCAAACCCTGATACACACAAAACATCAATAGCAGCAGGTTTGTTCTTTCTTTAAAAAAGAAAAAAAAAAAAAAGATAAAAGGAAAATGTGGCAAGTTCCACGTGTTGCCTCGAAAGTGCTCCATTACAAACAAAGACACGTCAGTCCTCAAATCCTCTGGTGCCCAGCATCAGGCGTTTGACAGGCAGTAAGGTGCGCACGGCTACGGCAAGTACATTCACACTGAGAGCCTCAGTGCGGGTTTAATCCGCTGCAAACAGGCTTCGGCTTTGTTGAGGGAAGTGCAAGGACAGAAACAGAGGAGCAAGAGCCTGATGTCTATGCAAACTCAAGGAATGACAGAGTGTATAAAAAGGTACAGTAACTACCTTTGAGGAATGGCAAAAGTCCATCGGAAAAAGGGCCGGACTACGTTGGCAATGAGAGTCTATCGAGATGAGTTCCAGTTTGGTGCGGCAACAGGCAACACCATTGATTGGGCGGAGGAACCCAACACCACAACTGACAAGGTTCTCCTCAAAGAAAAACAAAAAAGGCTGTTTCATCTCAACCAAGTCTGTTTAAAAAAGGTCCACAATCCTTCGTGTTTCACTTCCTGTCAGGGTGGATTAAAGTCTTAGTAGATGGTGAGGCTGACCGATCGGTTCATCTTCTTGCCGATGAGTCTGGAGGTTCTGGGGTTTGCCTGGACCGTTGAGCGGGTCAGGATCCTGTCGGTGGACAAAACCTTCTCCTCTGCTGCAGCTCTAGCCATCTGGGCCTTCTTCAGCTCCCTGAAGAAGATAAAGGAGAACAGTTAAGCATCAATCAGACCGTTTTACATTACCATTAATGAAATTATTTTCATGATCTCCAGTAGGGCTGCTACTAAACACTAAAGTCAATTCACAGATATAAAAATGTTTTAATTTTCCATACGCAATATGATTCAGATTATTATCACATAAAACTGCAGTGAACAGTTGATGTCAATTAATCTGTTTAATGTTAGAAGAATATGTCCATTGTCCATTAAAGGGTCAAAAACCCAAATATATTGAGTTTACTACAGAGAACCAGAAAAACATCCACATTTAAAGACTGTGAAAGCTGAAAATTTTACCTTTTGTGCTTAAAATAGCTTCCATAAATACTTTATGGAAAAATTGTTGCTGATTTATTATCTGTTGAACAACTAATCATTTCAGCTCTACAGAAAGCTGGAACAAAGTAATAATTGATATTTTTCTAAACACTATTTTTTTCTGTGCAGTTCTAAACTTACTTCTGGAGCAGTGCATTCTTGAACTTCTCTGCGTTGAGCTCGACTCTGAGCTGGTCTGCGCTCATTCTGGCAGCAGTGAGGAGCACCGGGTGTTTGATGAGGTCGGACGTTGATGGTCGTCTACTTTGGTCGGGGTGGATCATCAGCTGAAAGAAAAAAAATTATTTTTATTTTATTTATTTAAAAAAGGGACAGTGCATATTAATGGACATCTTAGCTTTTCAGCAATGTAAATATGCCAGAATTAGCCCAAAGGCTATTTTACATCTGTAGTCCCCTGTCAGGTCTTCGTAACACAGCTAAACATTGAAAAATGAAAGTCTAAGTAAAAAAAAAACAGGAGCACAACACCATCAGCCTGAATTTCCTGTTGGTCAAGTAATCATCTCAGCGCCAATGCTGTTTCCATTAACATCATTTTGTTCAAATGAATTAAGTAACAATTTTCCTGCAAAGTAAGTCATTGATTAAAATAACTTATAGATCCCTCTACCAAAACATTTAGCATCTGCTTCAAGGGCTTAACCCTAAACAATTTCATGAATTTAGAAAATAAAATGCGTACACTGACAGGAGATAAAACAAGGCTCAAATGCCTCTAGTCCTCACATAGCTGAACGAAAGAGATACAGGAGAGACAGACATGACTGTTACCTTGAGAAGACTGAGAAACTCAGGAGAAAGCACTTGGGGGATGGCGGGGAGTTTACCCTGTCGGATCTCGTGCCATTTGTCTCCGTTGGTGGGAAGAGGCTCCGCCCCTGAGGCGCTGACAACAGTCAGAGCCAGAGCAAAGATGTCCGCCTTCGTCAAGTTACTGTAGTCCTACAAAGAAAATCACACAAATAAAGAGAAATATTAGGACCCCTGTGAAGCTCTACCATTCTAAATTAAATGGCAGTTTTTAAAGCAAGATGACAAACCTCTTGTAAAACTTCATTGGCCAGGTATCTGCTGTCGCCCTCCTCCACTTGTGGATTGTTCACTCTTGTCACATGACCAAGATCACCTGGAGAGGGAGCACATACAGTATAGATTTAACCAGAGTACATAAAAAAACAGCACAAAAGGAACAACACAGCATAAAGTTTAAATGCCAGATATTATTACACAAAAACTGTGGAGGTAGCTGACCTATTTTGTAGACCGCACTGGTGATCCGTCCGTCATCATCATCACATTCATCGCAGTTGGCTAAAGCTTTCCTTGAAATAAAGATGTTGCCTGGGACAAAGATGTTAACATTTCCATTAGTTTCTGACCAGAAAACATTCATCAAGCTCAAGCTCCAAATTGTTTTCTTGTAATTTTGATGTACAAGACTCGATTTCAGCTAATTATTTCCTCCCTTCAAACGTCTTTATAAATCTGACAATTATCAATACGACAATTTTATTTTTTTATAACACCCTTAAGTACTCACTGGGCTTGATGTCCATGTGTACCAGAGAAGTAGAGTGGATGTACTTGAGTCCCCGTGTGACTTGCAGCAGCAGATCTTTCAGCTCCAGCTCAGACAGGTAACTGAGCCGTCTGTAGTTCTCTGCGATGACGTCAGATAGCGTGCCGCCATTGCAGTATTCATTCTGAATGAGCATGTGGTCGTCCTCGGCCCAGGCCGAGTAGTAGCGCACCACGTGGGGATGTTGGCCGAGCACAGCGTGGGCATACACCTCCCGTAAAGCGTTCTGTCTGCGGAGGAGGGAAAATGTTGTTTAATTAAAGACATGCCAGAGGCAGGTTTTGTAGGTAACATGATTAATTTAGCAAAGGATCATATTGAACACTGAGGGAAAAAGATTCATTCAAAATTTAAAACATCACATCTGACAAAATTCCATTAGCTTTAGACCATTGTAAATTCTTGTCCCTTTAATTTAAAATTTTCCCCCATTTTTTCCTTCTTGCTCAATCAATACTCAATACTCTTTTGTTGTTGTTGTGCTTTTTGCTTTGTTTTATTATTGAACTGAAATAAAGAAATGGAATTCAATTTTATTCTAATTTGTTGAACCTTAAAACCTTGAATGTCAATGTGAGTAGACCTTTAACATGTCTGTTAAACCTGCATTCATCAAAAAAGAAATTAATACAAAAAAAACATTTCAAGGTTCAGACACTTTGGATGCTGGACTAAGATTACAATCCTTTTGTTAGAGTGTTTCAGATTGTTATAAACTCAACTTACTCGTCTACTGATCCTGCCAGAGGCTTCTTTGATCTCTTGATGGCGTAGATGCAGCCATCGATTCTCTTCACACACTTGAACACAGCACCAAACTCCCCACAGCCGATCTTCTCCAGCTCAAGGAACTCTGAGGCGTACCTGGACATCATGTTGCTTTCCATCATGGTGAGTCTCTAAAAAAGGGCAGAAGAAGAGTTTTACAACACATTTATTAACAACATTAAAATGGGTTAAAGTTATTAGTTTCCACTTGCTTTACAACTGGCATTTAACATCACATTGGCGGTTTCTTCTGCAAATTGGTTTGATTCAATCCACATATAAAATCATGTAAAATAGTGAATTTGCACTAAACAAAATATATTAAATTCTAAAAATAAGCATGTATGTTTGGTAACCACAGGAGCGATTTTATGGTATGTTTAAATAAAGATATCTTTACAGGAAAATTTATTCTGGCAAGCAAAACAAAGTCACACTTAAAAATTAATTATAATGTAAGCTGTGTATTAAGTAAAAAATATCAAAAATGTGCATGTTTGCTAACATTTGTTGCTTTTTCGTCTTTTGTAACAATATAAATCTTTTGGTTTTTTTGAGACATCAATTTGCACCTTAGAAAATTGTGTTATGTCTTTCACGATTTCATAGGCTACATATCAGTTGACCAACTGAAAAACAAATCAAAAGAATAATAATTCAAATGCTGCAGCTCTTAAGTTTTGTAATTTCTGCAAAATGTAACAAGTGCCTAATAAAGAGAAAATAACTATTTTCCTCAATGTAAAAGGAATGTGTAAATAATATAAACAACATGTATTACCTTAGATGGCGGTAAGACTTCCTCCTCTCCCTCACCGTCACTTGCCTCCATGTCTTCTCCACAAGAGCTGAAAGATCAAAGACAATAGAGGCTGTTGGTTAACATTCTGTACAGCAGGGGGCAGCACCTGGGGCTGCACGGGCACATGGCAGAGTTCACCAGTAACCATGAGGTCTTGGTTCACTGCCAAAACCCCCTGGCCTTAGTCAACGGCTTTAACGTTTCTGGTTATTATAACAATGGGTTTGGTCTGTGTTCAAGAGAACAGGTAAAAGTTGTGCAGCACAGCTCTGACTGGTGTGATTAACAGCTTCTGAAACATTATTACACAAACTGACCAGATTGGGAAATATGCAACCAAAATATTGACTGCACCATATCAAATCCCCCAGCCATTTTGGAAAAGCACTAAAGTATGCAGTATGATTTCTTTGAAAACATCTGTGCAACTTACTCATTCCAGTGCGCCCGCTTCCTGTTGTTTCTCTGCTGTGTTGCAGACTGGATGAGGAGGGAATCAGGTGTGAAGGGGTTAAAGTTGACCAGAGGGGTCTGCTGTCTCTTGTTGCTGTCTGTGACTGACTTTCCTGAAGACTCTACATTCTTGAACAGGGCAACTCTCCTGCTGGAGGATCCTGGGCCGGAGCTCCTGGCTCTGGACAATAAACTCTGAAAATAAAGTGAGATTTATTGTTAATAAAGCAGCAAAGAAAAAGTAAAAGATATTAAATATTTTTTAAATAGAAGACTACGATGCTAATTAACAAACAATATATGACTGTTTTAAATAACGTTTGATGGGTATCTAAAATTGGGTGGTTAAAACACAGACAGCGTTGTGTAATGTAGTCATCACTGATAAAGACATGCCCAGACATTAAACTCCAGGTGACCAAATTATTTAGCTGGCTGCTGACTACAGTGAGACCATTATGCAACAGTACAGTTATGCTTTAAGTGGGTCACTGGTTAACTGACACAGCACAAGTCTTCCCTGGATTTAAAAAAATAATACTGAATTGTTTGTGCGTGCTTGGTGTTTTAATCAGATTCCAGTTCAACATCTGATCCAGAAGCGACTGAATCAGTGACTCAGATACATTGAGAGATTTACAAAATGTGTTTTACTAAAAAAATGTTCTGTGGAGGTGTTTTACATAAATACAAACAGCTCAGGGTACATTGAGATATTTAAAGTTTTTGCAAGATTACATGAGCTGATCCAAAATGTTTGCAAACATTAACGTATGCAAGTAAATCCTGCAACTGATCTCAAATAAACTGTAGACTGAACCGTTATATGAATATGTATATAACCGTTATACCATATATGTTTCGTATCAACAACTACAAACCTTTGGCGTGTGCGGTGTATCAAAAAGTCTGAGTTTTCTGAAGGTCTTATGTGGAGGTGTGTCGGGACAGTCTGGGATCGGGGAGCTGGATCCTTCCCCGTCGTCCTGGATGTACGACCGCTCCGGTGACCCTCCGTACAGCCGAGAAGTTTTCCTCGGTGAGGGCGAGCAGTTAGCGAATATAACGCTGCTCGGTGACCGAAGGTGGGACGGGGAACCGAAACTCTCCTCGTCCCACAGCTCCACGTCGTCGTCTCCGCCGGACTGGTTCAGGGGGCTGCTACTGCCTTCCAGCCGTTTCTCGACAGTGTCCCGTCGCGCTGGCATCGGGGAATCCATCTCCGTAAAGCCAGACTCTCCCCCGGTGCTGTTGTTTACGTCCTCAATGGGTTCGTCTTCCCCGTCGCTGGATATAAACTGTAATTTTTGACGAATTGGTCGATCTTTCGGGGACGGGGATCCGTGCCGCTGGCGACTGTAGCACGACATTTTTCAGGATTTAAACCCCGGCTTCGTCGACGTGAAAAATCACGCGGTAGGACCCCGACTACTACTGTTGTAAGCAGTAGTGGCGATTCTCACAAAAAATACAAAGCCAGTCAACCTTTAGCTACCTTGAAATGAAGGTATCGATTGAAAAAAGTATCCAAAAAGGACCAAGAGACGGTTAAAGCTCCGTTAGCATCCCAGAAAAAGTTAACTTGTTTGCTACACGCCCATCCAACGTAAAGAAATGGGCCCCGGAGTAATAGAAGAAAGCGAGGATTCACCGTAAGAACAACGTCCGATTGGTCTAAAGGTATAAACAAACACTAAAACTACCGGGTCCAGTCCAGTATCGGTATCCGTCACCACCTTGCTGATTGCTCACCGACACAGAAACACGTCTTTCCACAATAAAACCATACCAATGTTTACCAAAAAGTTTGAATGAGTCAGGATCAGTCCTCTTCCTATCACGCGCGTGGCAAAGGACTTCCCGCGACCGTTGGTCACGTGTCCCAGCGCTGCCAATCAGCGCTCGTCTCGAAATTTTGAAAGATGGGCGTTCCAGAGAGTTTCGGGAGGCGTTTACGTAATCGGTGTCCGAGCAACAATATGGCGCGAACGCGTGCTTTTCATCTGGCCGGAGTCACACAATTACATTAACTTCGAGACAATGCACCCATTATTTAGACGGCACCATCAAAAACGCCGCCATATAAACATATCAAAGTCAAAATAGACTATAAACTTCGTTCCGTTTGGTTTATATAAGACAAAACGACCCAATTATTTAACAGTAATGAAACCGGTTTCTAGTAGTTAAAAAGGCCAATCACCAATTCCAAAATCATCTCAATGAGAGTGAGCTAATTTTAGCAACTTTACATATTGTTCCTTTCTTTAAACTATAACACTGCATCATATTTTATAAGATGATCTTATGGTTTATTTAAAATAGTATCTGTAGCTGTCAAATAACTAGTGGAGTAAAATATACAATACATGCCTACTGGAGAACTATTGGAGCTATGAAGCAAAAAATGAAAAGAATAAGTAAAAGTACCCCAGTAGTACCCTACTCAAGTAATATAGTTAAGTGCATGTGCGTAATTAGTTTTAATCACTTTCTAAGAGATACTTTAAAAAACAAACATTTTCCAATTCATGGTGGCAAATTAAATCAAGAGGTTGTTTCACAACAACCCTCAATTAATCATACAATGTTTTTTTCTTCTTTTATTAGAAATAGCATTAGCTGTACACTGCACTGTGCACCATAAACATTATAAAGCTTTCTTTTGCCTCTCCCATCTTTTTGGTTGAGGGACAAAATAGCATAGCAGAACTCCAGTTATCAAAATACTATTTACACATAAAAGCTTTAATGGAAAAAAACCATGGAGGAAGACTCGTGATTTCTCTCGTCAATACAGTCCAAGTGAGATGGTTTTAATCCTATATTATAGTTCATAATGAGTCCATCAATCATCCAGGCCCGGCGACTCTCCTTGCTGTATTCTTGATGCTATTCTGATGGCTTCCTCCAGTGAAGGCTGATCACTGAGCTACAAAGAAAAGGAGAAAAAAAGTGCATAATTCAAACATTGATTGACATACTGGTAACCACTGTTAATCAGTCACCACTACTGATGTAATCTTTTTACTCTGCCACCCCTTTAAAAGACAATCCTACCTATGACTGTGTGTTAAAGGCTGCTGAATTTCACTGATGATTGTCACATGGTGGTAAAAGACTGTTTGCTTTGTAATTAACATGACCGAAAGAGCAGAAGGTGGTTCATGAAAACTGTTTTTTCAGGATAAATAAAAGGTTGGTATATCTGGAACCTTTGATGCACTCGTAGCCCCTCATAGGTTTTTAGGCCTGAATAGTTAATATAGTATAATTTCCTTCTGCTTTTAGAGACAAGCCTTTGTACCTGTGTCAAGACAAACAAATAAAACCACAAACACAAATTTCTATCACAGGATTGACTTCCTTTTTTGGCAGAAAAAATGCTGGTTATCATTTAAAATTTGAATTACATGGAAATTCACACATGATGATGTTTAAGTTTTGGTTTAGTTTGATTCCTATTTAAATGCAGCAGCAGGAGGGCAACAACGCATCTACACCCCCTAAACTGAACCACACCTACCCATGAGTTTTAGTTAAGCATTTAAGCACATAGCTCGGCAGGGTGGGATCTGGGGAACTTAAGTACCCGAAACTCCTGTCAGTACCAGTTTTCAGCAACAACAAAATTAATCAATGAAAAAATGTGGCAGACTCTGTAGAATGAATTTAATGGGCCTTTTTTCCCCAAATGATCCACTTCACATGGAGTGGAAGATCAAATTTTCTTTTTTTTTAAAGTGAACTAGACAAATTCACATTGTGAAAACCTCTAACAAGTCGAGGCAGATGGCCTCCCATCTTGAGGTTTCTGCCTCTTGAAAGGAAGTTTTTCCTAGTGCTTGCTCATGGTGGGGATTGTTGGGTCTCTAAATAATATCACAAGGTGCTACTGTATATGAAAAGTGCTATGAGATAACTATTGTTGTGAATTGGCGCTATATAAATAAAACTGAATTGAATCGAAACTCGCCCCACCAGTCTATTCACTCCTATGTTGTCGGACTACTAACCTGCACAGCAATGTGAGTGCCGTTGGATGTGGCCAATAATGTGACAGGATGAAGGTCATCCTGTTCTTGGCTGTAGGCTGCCTCCTCCACAGTTTGGAAAGAGGCCATGTCAGGTGTCATGATGGCCACCTGAGGGAGACAGAGACATTGTACAACAAATGAATCACCCGTTTTGGTGTTGGTTCACAAATCAATTAGCAGCCACATCTGGCGGCATCATGGCGGTCCAGCAGTGAACTAGTTGTTCATGTTGAATGTTTAACAACCAGGCTAAAAACGAGAGAAGACACCTGGAAAAGATGTTGAAGACGTGGTGTGGCTGTTAATTTTAAGTAAAAGTGTCTGGTTTTGAAGTACACACTTTTCAAACTGAAGGTAGCCTAGCTGTGTTTCCATTGTTTTTTATGCACATTTTGAAGTATTGCATTATAAAAGGTTGATACACTAAATGGGAGATGGAAAAACATAGTAAGATCTGATGTGGCAAACATTTAACTCATGAATGATCAGCTGTTTCTGCTGTCTGCGTCATCTCGGATGTTCTCATAACGCATGAAAACATGGTTGTTAGCAACTTGTCCACTTGAAACACATTCCTGAGGACCTCTCCCCATTCTTCTCAGAGTCATGGTCCTCAGGTTCATGCAATTCATTTTGCTTTCCGATTTGCAACCTCTAATTCTTGTTTATTACAGACGTGTAAAGTCAACTACTGACATAACTACGTTTGCCGCAGCCTGGTTTATTTGCTTCAAACCAGCTGATGGAAACACACCTAGTACACATTTTCTATTTTTTTGCTTAAAATTCACATGACAATCTGATGGAAATATGGTTTGTGATACAGTAAACTCTCATATGCCTGAGTTTCAGTCTTTTTATTTTCTCCTGAAGTAAATTAAGTTAGGGACTAACACATCACATGACAATGCCTTCTATTCAAAACCCCCACACATGATACATTATTCTAACATGTTTGCACTCGGGCAGTTGTTTTACCTGTTCATCTGAGCCGTCTGTTGTTACCATGGTAACTGAGTGAGCACCTTGCGTTGCCAGTTCGTGGGCTGGGATGGTTATGGTTGTGCCTTCTTGGGTTACCATGGTGATTGTGCCACCCATAGCTTGTAAGTCTGCTTCAGAGATACTGACCTGATGCGAGACACAGTACAGAGCAAAGAACATTCAGTTTCACAGTAATTCATTCTGGCACAATGACGCAGACCTTTTGTTACGTTTACGCCTCCCGTCCAGACTAAAATTGTGAATCCGATGACCTAAAAGTTTGAAATCCATGCTGACCCCATTTCTGCTTTAAATGGGTGCGGAAAATGATGACGCAGACACTCACATTTGGCTTCCTGATTGGGTTTTATCAGTCATGCAAAGCAAAATCCTGACGCTACTAAAAGAGTTTATGTTTTGGTATTTTAATAAAAATATTTTGTACTATGCAAATAACATTTATACACTTGTACTAAGCATGACGACTCCCAGTCTGTTTTCCGCTGCCACAGTCGCTTTGTACTCTCATATTACTTTCAGTAACAGTTCCACCTCGTTGTCATCACCATGCAAAGAAATCTCTGCTGTGGTTCTTCTTTCACTCAGTGTACATGAATAGCCACTATGTGCATTCTCAGTCATTTTAATATAGATGGAGATCAATTCTAAAACAGAGCTAAAATGCTGGTGTAGATGGAGATCGTTTTCATTTTAAAACTCTGTCACTTTTAAACAAAAACAGGGCAAAAAGTGTGGATATAGCCTTAATATCTTCAGTATTAGCTTCATAATTAACCTGCCTTTGTTGATTAAACACCAAAATACCCAATAAGAAAAGCACAAGAAAACCCTTGTTTGAAAGGCAAGCAAAGCAAAATCTAACTTTGCTAAGAAAAGAAAATGTTATGCAAATAAAAGTTTACTGGTATTACTATTCCTTCATTGAACTTAAATAAGTAGCTCTGGAAATTTGGATCACGGCAATGCAGCCTTTAACGTCACCATGAAACCAAAATAGATGTGTTAGTGTTTTTATATGATATTTCATGCGCAATATGTTACCTGTATGCCAGTATGTGGGCCAGCAATTACAAAGGTATTCTTAATGGTATTTTAGAGTTTGCTATTTCCTGGAGAAAAATAAATGTTGCTCTCTCAATTGTTATGACTCCGCCAGAGCAGAGTGTTTCTGCTTGTTAGAGAGGGACGCCCCTGCTCTTATGGCATATGGTAGCTTGTACTTGGAACCAACTACCACATGTCATCAAAGCAGGGGAGTCCCTCTCTAAATTCAAGAAGCTCTTGAAAACGTATCTACTACAAGACCACTTCCTCTAATAACACCACTAACCCCTAACCCCTAACATGCACTTCCTGTGCTCTTCTTCTATCTCATTACAATCCTGTTGTATTGACTGCACTATTCGTTAACTCTTACTTCTTTCCCTAGGTATTGATGCTGTACGTGCTAATATCTCTTACTGGTATTGATTGCTGCTCTAACTAGTATCTATTGTCACTTGTATATCTCTTACATTATAGATGCTTTTTTTGGTGCTAGTATGTTGTTCCTCAAGTATTAAGTTGCATTGGATAAAAGCGTCTGCCAAATGTCAAACTTTATATACTGAAGTGAGTGAAACCGGGTTGTATTTCATGGAGAAAATAATTTCTGGTTGTCCCTCTGATGTCCTCCGGCTGCTCTGCCTCAAACATTGATGATTCACTGATGGACAGATAGCTTTACTTGTTTCTAAAATAACTGCTAACTGCTGCTTACTAGCTGTCGTTAGACAATCTTCAAATAACCTTTTTCTTTTAGTCTTCCATATCAGCTTGGGCTCTTACTAGCAGATGTAGGGTTCATATTTGTGATGTAATTTTGTTCAATTACCTGCTGTTGCGTTCCGTCCTCCTGCGTTACCAAGGCCACGTGCTGTTGACCAACCATGTCCGAGGTCTCCACGGGCACCTGCTCCGAGCCGGAGTCATCTGCCTCAACCACCGCTGCCGTGTAGCTGACGTTAGGGTCATCAATGGCATCTGAATTGAGATTGAAAGATGTTGCTTGTCAGTATCTGAGAGAATGCTATTCATATGTAATTTCATAGTTTCATTTTGTGTATATATCCTGTACATTTTCAAGCTGAAGTTACTTTAGTTTCATATAAACATATTTCTGCTTAATATGTTCTAGTGTTATAATTGTTTTAGTGGGATATTTTATAACACCTTATTTTAACTAAACTCTAATAAACCCTTTATCAAAACCTCTATTTACACTGACCTGTTGGAGGTTCAAAGTAGGCCTCCTGCTCCTCCTCGATGGGCTCTGTGTCGTTGTGGGCGGTGCGTTTGTGCATGGCGAGTGTTGAGATCTGCTTGTAGGTTTTCCCACAATGGTTGCAGTTGTAAGGTTTGCAGGGTGTATGAACCACATGGTGTTTGTAAAGGCTGGAGTATTCTGTAAAGCGCTTTTCACAGCCAGGCACTGTGCACACATATGGTTTCTCTCCTGGACAAGCAGAAATGTAGTTAAGACAATGGGAAACATGATTTTATTTTTTTCATGTTATTATATCACACGTTTCAGCCTTTATTGTAATGCTGAAGTACTTGTGACCAGTACTTTCTTGTAAACAAATTGTACACAAGCAGAAAACTTAATAATGCTGGAATCTTAATGTATAATCAACATTTATATCTGTACACAGTTGCACAAGAACTTAAGAACTACATGTTTAACTTAGTACAGGTAGTAGGACACTAAACTACAGTTTTAATGACCCATTACAAGTTGGTAGGCCTGGGACAGACGAAATGAATTGCCAGATTATGATGCAAAAGGACTCACCAGTGTGTATCCTCATATGGTTTTTGTAGTTTGTGGCACTGGCGAATGACCGTCCACAGCTTGGCTCAGAGCAGTAGTACGGCCGTTCTCCAGTGTGTGTTCGGATGTGAACTTTGCGAATGTTTGAGGTGGTAAACGACCTGCCGCAGCCTTCGACTGGGCATTTGAAAGGCTTCTCTCCTGCAGACAAGAAGTTGGATTTCATTCCAATTTTTTTCAAAACTTATTCCATGGGTCTGTTGGCATTTCTTTGCATTTGAGAGGGCTAGGAATTTTTATTAAAATCGATTCTTTATTCAATAATGCAGTGGCCAGTTTTTATGTGTAAAAAATAATGAAAATTATTCCATTTGGACTTGACTGTGAGTTTATTATATCAAGTGTTCAATGTTACACGTGCTGGCACATTCTGTGAAATATATTTACATTACATTTACTCATTTAGCTGATGCTGTTATCCACTTTCAATTGTTATATATGTCAGAGGTCACACACTTCTGAAGCTACGAGGGGAGAAGTGTCTTGCTCATGGACACATTGGAGGATGTGTCACACTGGGGGATTGAACCCGGTTCTCTCGCACCAAAT
>JAPMOB010207711.1:0-14281 GCA_029875015.1 Lepomis gibbosus
AGATTCTCTGTGTACAAGAGGTAAACAGAAAACGCTCTGTAGCGATTGTCAACCTAAAGTGATATTTTTGCACATTGCAGTTTGCAGAGAAAAATCTTCATTAAATGTGTAGCACCAGATTGAGCCTCTGAGACGTCATTCTGTGTCCCGCTACACTTTCATGTTGTTTCCACCAAATTCTGACCCTCTGAATGTCGCTGCTGCAATTGACACTCATGAGACAGGGCAACATTTTCCATCCAGTCTTTCTATTGTCCAATTTTGGGGAGCCTTTGTAAAATTGTGGCCTCAGTTTCCTGTTCTTAACTGACAGGAGTGGCACCTGGTGTGGTCTTCTGTTACTGTAGCCCATCTGCTTCAAGGTTTGACGTGTTGTGCATTCAGAGATGGTATTCTGCACATCTTGGTTGTAACCAAAAGTGGTTATTTGAGTTACAGTTGCCTTTCTGTCATTTTGAATGTGTCTGCCCATTTTCCTCTGACCTCTGACATCAACAAGGCATTTTCGGCCTAACTGCCGCTAACTGGATATTTTCTCTTTTTCATACCATTCTCTTTAAACCCTAGAGATGGTTGCGTGTGAAAATCCCAGTAGATCAGCAGTTTCTGAAATACTCAGACCAGCCCGTCTGTCACCAACTACTATGCCACATTCAAAGTCACTTAAATTCCCTTTCTTCCCCATTCTGATGCTCAGTTTGAACTTCAGCATGTTGTCTTGACAATGTGGACATGCCCAAATGCACAGAGTTGTTGCTATGTGATTGGCTGATTAGCTATTTGTGTTAACAAGCAAGAACAGGTGTACCTAATAAAGTGGCTGGTGAGTGTATATTAATTGTTGTAAACCACCGTATGATACCAATTTTTATTTGACTTATGTTTTAAATTGACTGTTGTAAAACATTTTTTTAAATGCATTAAAAGTGCTAAACAAATAAAGCTATAATTGAAATCGAACAAGAATCTATGTTGATTTGTGGTGTAGTGAAAAAAGCCCATCTCAAGTTCCCACAGTGTCTTTAAATTGCTTTATGTGAATAACTGTAATATGTGTGTCACACCAGCAATAAACACTACTGGTTACACAATTTCCTTTGAACCACAAACGCTGTATTCACACGTTGGCTATTAGCAAGGTTGTGCGGCAATTTGCCAATTGTTGGGTTTATTTGCGCTTTAAAAGGTAACCACTGTGAAAGAATCATAAAATGTTTTGTTTCAGATTCTCTGTCCAGCTTGCTCAACCACTGCTGCTTCAGCAATATTCCAGGCTGACTGGAACAGTTTGACTGGTCTGATCGCTGGCTTATGTGACTGGCTACCGCAGCGTGACAGACGTCGGGTTGTGCTTCACCAAAAGTTGATTCTGTTACAATTTTTCACCGCTGCATTTTTCCTCCTACCGCCATCCTAAACCACCAGTCTAAATACAGTTCCCCCTTTCAAATGAATGGGAGGACTGCAGTTTTTGCTGCAATACCTGATTTTATGTGAATACTGCCCAACATCTAAAATTACAATGGTAATATTAGCTGGGAGACAAAAACAGCGAATTGTACATGCCTATGCAGTTAGAAAGTAGCACCCTAGTAATGCTCTGCTGGCAGGGTTTACCTTTTAGTCCGACTCAGAGGCAACAGTGATTCACATGAAAATCATGTTACGTCCAAGGTCTAAGGGCAACCTGGGCGCAACATATCGTGTGGCTCCCCACTCCTCCCACTTGCAAGCAAGCAACAACAATTGGAATTTAAAAATTAGCAGTTTTATTTGACTTGAGCAGTCCCAAAATAATCAAAAATACTACACCTAAAACTTCCCTAAGCAAAAACAAAATGTATAGAAAAGACAAAGCACTATCCTTTGGTAATAGAAGTCTTTCTATTACCAAAAACAAGAGAAAAGGGTCTCAAACAGAAAAGAGATTCTCATTATTACTTGTACTGCTAATTGTATGGACAATATATAAAAAATTATAACCACAAAAAAGGCAGACTATTTACACAGAACAATGGCTAAGGCCAGCAAAAAAAGGTTGTCACATTAAATATTCAGAATTACTAAGCTGCTGTTACAATAAAATATACAGGTAGCTTTGTCACATGTTGGGAACAAGGGGGTAAGCGAGAGATTGAACTGTGAAGCTGACGAAAGCCTGCATGGAGGGTTTCATGTAGGCCCAAAAATGACACCAAAACCCTGCGTCACCCCATTGCATGAGAGATTTAACCATATTGGTTAGATTATAAACTCTCTGCGAATCTGAAAAAAATATTTAGCCATCAGTGATGGTGCGTTGGTTTTTGGCAGGCGAGCCCTGTAGGTGGGCGGATTAAACAGGATCCAAGTTAGACAAACACACTGAGCCGAGAGACTTTCTGTTGGGGCAGCCTTGTAGCTACCAGCATTACGGTGTTTCTGCCATTGAGCTACGTCATTAATCCACACTTATGCGCAATCATGGGCAGTAGACGCTTGTGCCAACAGGAAGAAGCCCTTTAGTAGTATTTCATAGGACCAAAACTGGCTTCACTGCTCTCCATTCAAATACGCGGGGCGGCTTCGCCTGGTAATATACTGTCTATGGTTGGGAACGGCAGAGTGAAGAGAGAGAGTGCTTGTCCGCTGGGGTTTAAAATGGCTGCCGTCATCCCAACTCTAAGGGAGGACAACAGCTGAAAGTGGAGAGAGAGAGAGAAAACAAATGGCAAATATGACCCCAGGGTCATAACAATGTTTATTTGGAAAGCTGTAGGCTTGTACAGCTTGTTTTGTGTCCTCATTTCCCAGATTCTCTACAATGGAGTGAAGTTAGCACAACCCATTGTCACAATGGCCACATATATGGGAAATAACCATGTAAGGCAAGGCAAGGCAAGTTTATTTGTATAGCACATTTCAACAACAAGGCAATTCAAAGTGCTTTACATAAAACATAAAAGCAACAGGGAAAAACAATAAAAATGTTTTAAAGCAACAGCAAGTGTACAGGAAGTTGACACATACTGGAATTGAAAATCTCATGATAATGTGATAAATTAATGCAGACTGTGATGGATATAGTTAAAGCAAGTTTCAAAAAGTTGCAATTGATTTTCAAGCCATTTGGAAATAAATGAAAACCAGGGGCAGCCTCAAAGGTAAAACAATACTTAAACAGCATGGTTTGGAAAATGGTTAGCACTAACATGAAGTATAAGTTATCTGTAGTAGATGGGCCAAAACAAGCTAAATTACTGATTTGGTCCATTAGCTTCTACTAATTATTCCTAGATTCTTTCAGTGACCCTATACCCTGACCATTGCAGTAACATCTTACACACTTGGCTCTGATGCTTGTGACAAAAATTCTGTGTTGTGCTGTTATTTACTCTGGAGATGGAAAGCTCATTCAGACTTCCATCTCCTTCCAAGTGCAGTGTTCAGCTTTTGAGTGCTTAACGACACTGGGTAGGTTTATGATAAAGTTGTCCTTGGCTTGGGCAATGATTGTAACGACTGTAGTTTCATGACTGCTTGGCAGATCACAGTATTTCTTTAGCTATCTTCTGATGCATTTACACTCAATACAGAGTCACAAAGAGAAATATTCCTTCGAATAATTGTCAAGATTTTTTTCTCCTTACTTTACTTTACAGGAATCAAAACAGCACTTTATATTACATTTAGATTGTGATCTGCCAAGCTTTAACACAGCACTAAAAATTCAACAGATTCAAACAACTTGAGTGACATGTTTTCCTCTTCTTGCCCACAGACCCTCACTATCTCCTGATGCTGTTGTCTGACGATGTCTGTGTCTATTCTTCTCCCTGTTCTATACTTTTGTCTGCACCAAACACTGACTTGTATTCCCTTGACTCAGGAATACTCGGCTGTGATTTGACATTGATAGGGCCAAATGGCTCTGTGCGTATTCCTCCATCCCATTTATACTAAAATGACAGAATTGTGGATAGAGTGGAGAAAAGAGCTGGACATGAATTTGGCCTCAGACTTTCTCTTTGAAAGTGTGAACTTGCTTATTATTGAAATTTAAATGTAAATTCTGCTGTGAAAGGTTACAGAGACATGAGAATATGCAAGCTGCAGGCTGCCTATTTGATGCTGCATTTCAAATGGGGATCCATTAAAAGCTAAGTTACGCACTTATATTACCTTTGATATCAGATGAAGGTGACACAGTCATTTCTGCAGACCTGCATTTTACTAAACTAAAATCACTATTCATCTTGGCTGTCTGGTGTCACTGCTTGCATATGATCCCTTTAGCTGTTTAATTATTGGGTATCTAATTACTGCATGATATAGAAATAGAGTGACCACAGGTTTAGTTGCGGGCTGATCTTTGAGTTACAGCCTCTGTGTGGCAGTGTGAGCTCACGGTGTCCCTCTCAGACATGTCAGGCTTAGCCAGCTCTGCACAAACATCCCTCCTGGCTCCTCTGGTTTGTCTCATCTGCTCTCTGCATGCTGAGCATCTTCCAATCTGGCCGCAAGCGATGGAGAGACTGGCGCTCTCGGTGTCAGCTCTCCTCAGGATTGTCAGAAGTCCTCTGTCAAATCCCACCTACCGGCTGGCCCTGCAGGCTCCAAGGAAATTAACCAGGAGGAGAGACTGGGGAGGGGCTGACACTATTTATGCTGCAACAGTATTACTCTTTCACAAAAGATATCCTCCGTGATCCATGCCAGTGGTCATTTAATTTGGGGGGGTGTGAGGGGCAGCTGATGGGTGCAAAAAATAAAATGGACTTCACTGTGCGGCTCTCTGGCAACTGACCAGCATGTCAGACTGCTTAGTCTTATTTCTTGGTGCACTTTTCCTCAAAGTAACTCTACTTGAACGTTCCATGACTCATCTGCACAAATATATGAACATTCACATTAGGCACGAACTTTAAATATTTTGCTCACAGGCCTAAACGCCTTCCAGATTCCCAAATTCATGAGCTATGTTTGACCTTCTGGATTAAAAATAATTTCCAAATCAGTGCTGGATACCTGCCAAAGTGTCTGTGAGGTAAATAAACTTCAGCCAATGCCAGACTTCACCAGCGTTTGCCTTGAGTTTATCTCTCACCCTGATTAACAGCAAAACAACATGCTGAATACAACGGTAAATGGATCTTGCAGGTAATAAAGATAAAAGAAAATACAGTTCAACATGCTTTTAAATTGCAAATGTTGAATCAGCGTAACTAGCATACATACAGTTTTGACACGCAGCAGTTTTTTTTTAAAGGATTTGTGGAATTAAAACAACTGTGAAATGAAAGTGAACAGCTGCATCACATCCAATAAAGGAATTGTTAAAGTTGCATATTTTAATTAACAGAAACTGCGGTTTGTAATTATATAAAAGGAAGAGGCAAGCTGTCTGCTTAAACAAAAAAACTAACAGATCTGATCCAGAGTGGCAAAACATTCTTTAAGTTGATCGTAGGTGGCTGTCCCTTTAATATCTTTTGCTTTGTAAGGCCATAGCAGGCAATGTGCCGATGAACTCACTATTTAATTTTAATATTGAATTTTTTCATCAATGTGATGAAGTCTCTTAATGTTTCAACTACTTAATTGAATAGTTAAAGCCAAAAACAGACAACTTAGCTGGCTCTACGTACTATAGGCACTCAGTTACCAGTTAATTGGGTACGCCTAGCTTAATTAACTAATGCAGTCTAATACAGCAATCCTGCATTAAATCCAACCTTCATGAAGGTTTTAATGTTCAGATTTTGTTAACACTGTTAAGAGGGGTGTTTTATTATTATTTTGTGTATTATGCAATACAGTTCACCACAGCAAGGGACGAATTGATGTTGGGTGGTAAAGCGTGTTTCAAGTTCAACCCATGGTGGTTTGTGGATTACCGGCTTGAACCGGCCTTGACTTTGCCTGTCACCATCTTGGGTGGAGGTGGGGAGCGATACGCAGGTTAGCGAATGTGATAACATTACTACATGCCCTCAATAAGTTAAACAAGTGTGATTTCAAGTGTGACGGCAAACATTTTAGCATCAGAGTTTGACGAGGAAATTGAAGGGAATGTTAACAGTTTAATTTGACTTTAGCTTTTTTTTAACTTAACTTACCAATGTGGTAAACATCTCTATATGCAAACGCAACATTCACACTAACGTTAACTTTACCTTAAATTGTGAGCTGCTAAAAATCAGGCAGTATGCAGATCAACAACAGCAGTTATGTGTGATACATTTATACTCCGTAAAACAGTACTGGTAATTGTGACCATGGCATGTACATTCCTGTCAAGTATTTATATGCTCTCAGTAGAGCGCCGACTTCTGCCAAGCAAATGTATTGAGTCATGAGGCTGTTTCATAAGTAATAATCTTGTTGCAAATATGAAGTTAACTATCAAAACAATCCCATAAAATCAAGTATTGGGGACATGAGATTACTACATACCATGTAAAAGCTTTAATAACAATGACATTGACATACTTATCCACAGTAATGCAATTATTAATCAGAACTTTCGCATGAAAATAATAAAGATAAATGACACTAACTTTAAGTCTGTCACTTGGTAATCATTGTGATGAAGCTCAAATCCAGGGTTATTAGCCTGAGCAGTACAGTAGTGCACTAAAATAGACTGAACACATATGACTCCATAAGTGGAGGTCTACTGAGTGGATTTTCTAGTTTTCCATTTAGCCTAGTCAAATATATCATTTTAGTTTTGGTATTGAGACATTTAGACAGGTATTGTATCAAAGTAATAATTTTGGTATTGTGACTATTGCCCACTGACGAGGGGAAAAACATTTCTTTACGAGCCTGGCTTTGTGTAAGGAGGACCGATATGATGAAACACTTTTTCTTTTTTGCAGAATTAGGTGAGAAGGTTGATACCTCTCTCATAGATATCCAGATAGACTCAGACTTTTGTAACAAAACATACCTACCAACACATCTAAAACTCACTGATTAACATGTGATATCTCTTTTGGTTAATCTATACAAAAAGTGTACAAAGTTTTAATTTCACAAAGAATTATGTGCTGGCTATGTCATTGCCCGGGATCAGTAACTTCCTTGTCATTGTAAATTCAATTCAATTTTATTTATATAGCACCAAATCACAACAACAGTTATCTCACAGCGCTTTTCATAAAGAGCAGGTCTAGACCATACTCTAAAGTTATTTACAGAAGCCCAACAATTCCCACCAAGAGCAAGCACTAAGTGACTGCCGGCTGTTTCATTTTTAAGGTACACACGTCAGAGTGATGTCAATCTTCTCATCTAACTCTTGAAAAGAAAGCGAATATTTCCCAAAGCATCACACAATTCCTTTCCTAAACCATGAAAAAAAGCCCAGACTTAAACTACACCATGGCTATGTCAGGATATGTACAGAATGTACATCAGAATTGTGAATTTACTGTATTCTTGGATGTATTATTAAAAGTAAATATACTTTAAAAAAGGTGGAGAAGTAATGGGAACATATGAGTAATAGTAAGTAATTTCAATAAGACTCTCATTCCATCTAGTCATTACTCTCGTCTTTCCTTAATGGTGTCCCTACTATAGAAGACATGGGATCTAACAGTATTACAGTTTACTTCAAATTGCTTGACATTTGTGGAATACATTGGAAAGGCCTAACAGCAAAAAAATACACCTAGGGGCAAAAATTGACAGAGATTCTCTAAAAGATAATTACAGTGGAAGATCTATGATAATAAACATTTTTCATCAGACTACAGCTTAACAATAGCAGTTGCTAATGCATTTGTACAAAAAAATTCTCTCATCTGCCAGTGACTATTCTTTATTTTCCACCGTGCCCCCCTGTGACTTCAGAATTAATTTCCAATAGAAGTTTGTCCATATGCTTCTTAATGCTTGACTTATATTTCCAGCTGTTAAGAGGTTCTTTGTCTACTGATTATAATGAAGAGGAATTTTGATAAAGAAGATGAGGGGAGGCAAAAGAGACGGAGGAGAAATGGGTTTGATCTTGAAGCGGGGAAAGGGCGTAGGAGTCCACAGGGCCTCTGCTTCTTAAAAGGTGCTTGTAGCCTCCAGGGAAGATGCTCGCTCTCTGCCTCTCTTCTCTGTCTCGCTCTCTGTGTGTCTTCATCCTCGTCTCCCACCACCCCCGCTACTCAAGATCAATTATGATTGACAAGCGCTCTGGTTCAGAACTCGTTTAAGTTGCTTGATCTGTGGGAAGATATGAGCTCCCCCAACCTGCACACCTCACCCCCTCCTACCTTCTTACTCCTACATCCCATCGTTAGCCCAATCTGGGATCATGCAGAGTACCTGAGGGATCTATACTTTCACTGAAGTCCTTGCAGGATGTTGAGCACTGTTATCTCAAAAGGACGTGTGCACTTGTGTTTGCCAGGTCAAGTGAGGGAGCTATGTTAGCTTGACAAAAGAGGAAAAGAGATTTTTCACATTGCAATGTGGTTCTTTATGGTGTGTTATGCAGAGCTGTAAACCAAAGTCTTAAGTTTAAAGAATTACTTCAAGCTTGTTGTTTTTGAAACCAGAAAATGGATTATCCTTGCCATCTCCCCTTAGCTAGTACACAGCAGATAACAAGAGCAACATAACATCTCTATTATTATTCAGTAAACAACTGTTTCTGCCTGGAGTTTGCCTTCACTACCACAAAATGAGCACGATGATCAGATCTTTGTACAAAATGCTGTGCAAACCTTCAGGTCTCACACAATGTCCAGGTTGGATTCCTATCAACTCAGGACGAGATGCAACTCCCGCTGAGGACTGTGTTTGAGTGACTTGTTCAGATGTATTACAAATGTGTATGATTTTAGACAATTGCTGGATGGACTGCCATGAAAGTTGGTATAGATATTCAAGGTCCCTACACAAGTTTTGAGCTAGTAACATCAGCAGGTTTAAATTTGTGTTTGCCTAATATTTTGGTTCATGACCAAAAACCTGCAAACTAATGAAGTTCCCACAAGCCTTGCGGTGAATATTAATGTTTAAGCAGGTTACTATTGTCACCGTGAGCATATTGTACAGCCTCACAGAGCTGCTGGCATGGCTGTAGACTTAAAAGGATTAAATTTCTGTGACTGACCAACAAAACAATTTTGTTGCTCTCGTCACGTTCACGCTAGGCAACACCATTTGGTGTAGCTGTATTGTTGTCCGGGTAACAGTAGAGATAGAGAGAGTAGTATGGCTTATTCATGCTGTACTTTGCCTGAAACAGGCTGTGGTAATACAAAGAACAGTTTGTCAGAAATGAGGAGAAATACTGAAGAATTGTGACTCTGGGAAGAAACCGGGAGAGGGCGATGAAAAAGGGGAGTCTCCTGGGAAAAGCTGGAGGGTTGGCAAGTTTGGCTACCAGACTTCTTTGATAAAAAACAATAATTCTACCTTGCGGAACACAAGAGTTTGCTGCCTTGATCTGCAGCAAGTTGATGCAGATCAAGGAAGCAAACTCTTGTGTTCTGCAAGGTACAATTACTGTTACAAAAAACACCAAAGTCACTCAATAACAAACAAACAAATCAAGGCAGCAATTCTCGTGTTCTGGAAAGTAAAATCATGCTTTCTGTCAGTGGTGTCTAGGAGGTTTAGACTGCTTCAGTTTTGCGTATGAAAGGGATGTCTAATGGAAAGGTAAAGCAGTGTTTTGCTGCTGCCCCTGTCCACACTCCTGTCTGCTTTCTTCAAGCAGAGGGTTGTGCCGACCGCTATCTACAGTAGGTAATACACTGACTATGGATAGATACCTCATACAACCCCATGTCAAAAAACCTGAACTGTCTCTTTAAAGTTAAGACTTCTTTGGCAGCAGTTGTGCTGTGACCATCCTATTTTTAATGGATTAAAAGTAACTCCCCTAGACAAATACATTTTCAATTTAAATGTCATGCCTTTTCACTTCAGTCTGCAGATCCTCTTATCACGGACTCTTCCCAATTGTGCTTATGTTATTCAGTTTAAAGTAATTCCAAATTACCTTTTTGTAAAATAGGCTGTTAAGCTCCAACTAATACATTACAAGCAGAATTGCTTACACTAGCTTGTTGTTCTCGTCTGTAAACAAACTTTCTGCCCTTCACACAATGCACAGTAATGACCCACGGTAATGAGCCAAATATTGACCATCATGCAATTTAAGTCTTGTGGAATTTTCTCTGAACTGATCACTGTGAAATTAACTGTGATAACCACTACCAATGCCACATTCTGAAGCCCCCTGACTGGCTTTTTGTCCATACACTTCATTATTTCCCCTTCTTACTGCTTTGAATGTGTGCTCATGTTACTGGAAGGGATTTCATGGGGAAATAAGCCTGAGAACTCCCAAATTAGGCCAAACAAAAGCACAAAGCTCACCATTGGGGATATAGTTAAACATGCTGGCAGTTTTGTTCTTTCTGAAATGAGACTCATCACAGCTATTTCAATGAGAACAATCCACCCAAAGCTTTGCAATTAGGGTATTTCTTGGTTTACAGAGGATCTGGTTACTTTTGACATTAAAATCACAAATTTGAAGAATACTGACTTTTATACTTCAGAGTAGGGATTTGTATTTATATGGTTTCACAATACCGGTCTGCCCGTTCAAGTATGGCTAATCTCCAAATTTTGTAAAATACCCATGAATCCATCAAGTTTAAACTGTTTTGTCAATGAGAAAACTACATCTTATCATTGGAGTTGCAAGTGGCCCCATAGCGTCAGACCCCAAAAGGACAGTGCATTTGTTAATACTAATATCAATATTCCTCACAATCTTTGTGGAGCTGTGAGTGTGAATTGAGGTCTGGCTGATTGGTTTTCATTCTTAACAAGGACTGTGGAGAGGCAATTTAATTTCTTCTCCTCCCTGCCTCCTGGGAGACTATTTTTATTTTATTTTTGTGCTTTCCTCTCCAAAAATGTCAACATGACTTTGTCAGCACTAAGCACATTCACTGCTGTGACAGATATCACCTGACCCCAATTTATGAAAGGCACGGAAGAGACACATCCTTGTAGCACAATATGAATATATTATCATTTCAAAATGTCCTGTATTCAGCAATTGAGAATTACGGTGAAGGATGTGCTGGAGAACCAAACATCCTTCACTTAAATAAGACAAAAGCACATTTTTTGGATGCAAAAAAAGGGAACCTCATGAATACTCTTAATGCAGTAGTCCCTCAATCTGGTCACAGAAACAGTGATGGGACTGTCAAGCTTAGATCAAATGAAAGTATCAATCAAAAAGGTGTGTAAAAAGTGCATTCAAAAATAAATAAATACGAAATTTCCAGACCGCTGAACTGCAAGATCCCATCTCTCTGCTGATGGTCCTGACATGTCTGTATGGAGTTCCTGTCTCTCAACACAACAGTCAGCCACAAATGCAGCTTATCTTCTTCATAGTGCAATGCCATTATGGCACAGATATTAGCTTTGTGAGGAAGGATGTCTGCCTTTCTCAGCTAAGCAAAGCAAACAGCAGTTATAGCGCAACTGTCTTTCTCCCTCTAATGGTGTTTTCTGCCACTCAGAGAAGTGCCTGGGTAATGTTTATTGAATTCTATTCTCAACAACAGCCATAAAAGCAGACAACATTGCATGTGGACTGAAACCTCAACTAGGCAAATCTATAGATTACATATACACACACTGCACATGCGCACAGATGAAGATGTGCACACACATACCATCTCAAACATCTGCGAAAGATTGACTGCATGTGTATACATGTGCACATGTATACGCACACAGAAACACACAAATTGTATTCAAAAGACATCTGCCATCATGTGACCACGAGGCATTCAGATGCTACCCTCCAATGAATATAAAGTATAAACACTCCTCTAAATTCCCCACCCCTGGCCTCTATTTCATGCCATTATCTTGGCATAATAAACACATTAGCTTCTCCCTACCCAATTCTGCTCCTAAGATGAATCTTTCCCTACTATATAAAATAATTTGCCAACATTATATGTGCTGATGAATAATTCATGAGGGTTCATGGAGAGTTTCAGTCCCATCTGAGTCCTGGAGAAGGCAGAGCTGACAGACACCCAGGTTCTACAGTTGGACTCAGGAAGGAAAGTGAAGGATTTAGTGAAAAATCTTCCTTTGAAAATGATATACAGTCCCTTATATTCACTCTGAATGGTATTTATTCATAGAAGCATGAGGGCAGTTCAAATGAAGATGCAGGATCATCTGATCTCTATTGAATTGTCATAATTGGTTCAAGTGAAATGATTTCTAAGTTGCTCTGTCTGGACTTGTGTTTCCTGTACCCTATAAATATACTGCAGACTTTACCAGTTCTAAACTTTGGGAAAGACAACATTTTCTATTTTTTTAAGAATAAATAAATTCAACTGTGTAAATGACGTAAGCATTCTGTATGATACTTTAGTTTAGGTGTCAGTGGGGAGAAATGGGAACATGTTAAACTGTATTCTGACATTCAGATTTTTAGGGGCAACAGAGTTTGATTGAATAAATAAATAAACCAGGTTGTTTGCCAATACATTCCAAAAAGATCTACATGACCGTTCCTTAAGGAGTGACTTGTAACACACCCTGTAATTCTCGCCCTCGCTGACCACCAGTGGTTTAACTTTTCACCTGAAGTACAGGTTCAATAGAGAGGGTAGCACAACACTGCTTTTCAGCCTGGTATTAACTTCTACATCCACTAAGCTTGTACTAAGGATGTGGTTGCTTGCTGGCAATCACGTTAATATTGTAATTAATTAAGTTCATTCTAAAGTAGCTCATGCCACATGTGTGTTTTGCTAAGGATGATTCATTTTCAAGTACGCCACAAGTGTGTCTTGCTGAGGATGATTCATTTTCAAGTTTACAATAACCAGATGTCAAAACAACTGGGACAAACCACTTCACTGTGCAAACACTGCAGATTCAGGTAAGATTTTACATGAACCCCAATTTATTAAACATTTATCCCATCTGAGCACATTTCCTAATAGCTGCTGTACACTGCTCTCTTTTATTGAATACTTCTTGAATAAATACGTCAGCTTAAGCCCACTTTGGTGTTCTGTAAGCCTGAGGCGTGCTCATTCATAAAAAGTGGCAATAAGATCAGAGGTTGTAAACCAATGCACAAAAAGGATCTACACTAAAATTTCCTCACCATGTCTGGCATTTATAAAATACATATCTGACATGTGAATACCTCAATTCCCCCTTGTACACTCTCAAAAGAATTTGTAGTCCTTTTAATAAGAATTATTCTGATTTCCTGATTTAAAGTGAGCAATGCTCTGGTAGAATTCTAGGTAGATATTTATTGTTAGAAATATCCACCACACATGCCTGGTGTTTCTACAGTGGCAATATTAAGTAAATATGCTGACATAAAGATATAATATCAATTAAAACTATGACAACAAACAGAGATGGGGACTCGAGTTATAGACTCAGACTCGAGTGTGTCTTAAGTTGCACACACAGTGACTTGAGACTCAACCTCAAAAGACTCGACTCGGACTCGAGATGCGGGACTCAGGAACAATGTTTATTTTTTAGGAAATGTCTGATGAGCTTGCCGTTATTCCCTTCCTCCGTTACCGATAACCTTCCTAAGTAACATGTAGCACCTTCTGCGCGCAGCCGCACGTGACAAAAAAGGACAACAAACACTGCAGCTGCTGAGCCATTCATCATAAACTTTGGCTTTAAAACTTCATACAACAAGAAACAAACAAAGAAGTGCTGAACGCAAATAGGTTAGTAAGCATTGGCCAGGTTTATTGTTGATCATGTAACCTTACAGATTTATTTAGTTATAACGTTACACTGGTTTGAGAGTGGGGAATGTTAACTTGCAGTAGTTAAGCTGTCATTGATTGCATTGCACATTACATGGTTGTGCTCTGTAAGTTAAAAACAGGTTACAGCTTTATTGTTGACCATGTAACTTAACAGTTTTATTACACTGGGCTTGAGAGTCACCAGGGTTTGTTGACTTACAGTAGTTTATAAGTTGTCATTAATTGTAAACGCATTGTACATTAGGCTACGTGGTTGTGCTCTGTAAGTTAAAAACAGGTCACAGGATTATTGTTGATTATGCAACGTTACAGTTTTTAGTTAACATTACACTGGGTTTAAGAGTCTGGGGAGTGTGTTGACTTACAATATTTAATAAGCCGTCAATAATTAATAATCATTGCTATTATTACTGTTATTATTATCATTAACATTACTATAAATATCTGTACCATTTTTCATTCAGTCTATAGCAACA